>VZTY01025327.1:382951-431601 GCA_013400935.1 Turnix velox
CTAGTGGGAGGTGTCCCTGCCTATGGCAGGGGGGTTGGAACTCGATGATCTTTAAGGTCAACCCAACCCAAACTATTCTATGATTCTATGAAGAAGATGCCCTCTGTTTGCATGAGAGGAAAAGCAGAGTAAGGTCAAGGGAGCTGTGTCCCTCCAGAATAATAATCCACCCCTCAGTGTTGTCATTTGTTGTCTGCTCTTCACACACTTCCCTCTCCCATATGATGATTTCCACTACAACTGTCCATCTTCCCCAGGCAGCTAGATTGTGTCTCAGGTAGCACTTTATTGGATGTTGAAAGAGTATCCTAACAAAATGAAGATTTTCATATCTCTTTTGTTTACAGAATCATGTACTTCTCTATCAAAACAGCTCAGCACAGTCTGCTTTTTATCAGACAGCTTTCTATGCCACATAAACACTGAGCTCTTGCTACAACGTTCATGTTGGCATTCAAGGCAATATTAAAGATGTTGTTTGATTCAATGGCAGAAAACTTTATTCTTTGTTGAATGTCATGAAGTATGGTATTTTTCTGATAAAGCTGATGAAGTCATTGACAATTACAGGAACTTTTGTAGTCATTAAATTTATTTCTGATGTTATAATAAGAGTAAATAGGCTCCATGACCACAAGAACTGCCTGAAATTTTGTGTTAACAGTTAAGGATCTGAGTCCTTCTTTACCTCTGGTTTCCCTCTAGTTGTTTCTGGTTAGGCTTTTAATTAATGTAGCATATTGAATCTATCCTCAGTTGCTTTCCACAGTGGCTAGCCATTCACAGCTGTACACAGTGGGTGTCAAGCAGCACAGCTCTCTTGTGCCTTATTTTTACTGTGACCTTTTCACAAGGGCGAATGATTATACAAGGTTTGAGAGACTGGTAAATCAGCCCCTCTTTGTACAGGAGGTGGGTCAGCAGCTGGTGTGTGTTTGAGTGGCCTCCTAAAGGAAAATGGCCGTGAAACAGGATGGGATGAAGTGTGATTGTTTTGGTGTGATGGACTTTGGGTTTCCCTCCTGCTTTTTCAAGATCTGGTTTTCATGTGCACAGGTTTCTCAGTGGATGCAGAGACCCATGAAGGTGCCATATGTGTGTTCACACCATGAACATCTACCTAACAACACACCAATTGCTTTGGTCTTATTTTGTATGACAAGATGGGTGTCTCCACCAAATATCTTACATTCCACTGGGGGTCAGCATGCTTGGAGAGAAGAAAACTCTCCAAGGACTAGGACTAGGCATCATACTTCACCACAGAGGAACTACCTCATATAAGCATTACAATCCTGCTTAAATAACTCTCAGAGGAGAAAATTCTATTTCCCAGTTATGCTAAGCTATTGACAGCTTTCCCAATATCTAAATATAGACTTTGAGGCTACAGTTGAGAATACAGTAGTCTTGTTAGCTCTGGCCTGGTAGAGAATTAATTAACCTTGTATTGGGTGCATGCTGAACTCATACTATTTTTTTCCACCTTAGTCTTGGTACCTACTAGGTCAGTTCTTTGATTCATGATCTTGTCCACGGCATCTATCATAATGACAGCAGAGACATCTAAGAACAGGTCAGGTAGGAATGATCCCAAAGGAGGATTTCTTGAGTGTTGCCACATGCCTAAAGTCTATTATCCTGACCTCAAAAAATAGAGTTTCTTCATTGGAGGGTTCTGGGCAAAGCATTTCTGGAAGTCTGTAAACTCTGCAAGAGATAGAGGCTTTTGTCCCATCAGTTCTCCCAGATTTCTTGAAGTTAAGCTCAGGTAGAAGAACAGAAATGTGTTTCTCAGTTTTGAGTTTTCACAGGGATGTTTATACAGTTTTTAGGCCTAACTCAGTTGATTGAAAAGACTGCTAGTTGCAAAGGTGGTTATAGAGAAGTGATGCAAGAATGCTCTTTATTATCAGCTGTTTCGAACAGTAATTCAAATTAATTACTGAAATGCACCAAGATTCACAAGGAATTTGTTTTCTGCTTCCTAAGCAGCTGGTCCACTTAAATAATTACTTCACATTTAGGCACTTGTCAGGGTTGCTCATGCTTCTATGCTTTGCATAGGTTTTTCTGTCTCGGCCTCTTTCTTCTTATCATTTTTGATCACAGGTGCGCCTGTGCAAACCTCAGGAAGTTTAACAAGAGCAAGTGCAGGGTGCTGCTGCACTTGGGCTGAGCCAGTCCTTGTTATCAGTACAGACTGGGAGATGATGTGATAGAGAACAGCTCTGTGGAAGAGGATGTGGAATTTTTGGTGGATGAGAAGCTGGAAATGAATCAACAGTGTGGTTGTGCAGCCCAGAAGTCCAGCCATATTCTGGGCAGCATCAGAAGAGCTGTGACCAGCAGGTCAAGAGAGTACTGAGACCAGCTTTGGAGCCCTCAGCACAAGAAGGGCATGGAACCATTGGAGAGGAGGCCATAAGGATGATGTGACGGCTGGAGCACCTCTTCTATGAGATCAGGCTGAGAGAAGTGGAGCTGTTCAGCCTGGAGAAAAGAAAGCTGTGGGGAGACCTCACAGGTGCCTCCCATTGCCTGAAGGGTCTACAGGAAAGCTGGGAAGGGGCTGTTTGCCAGGGCATGGAGATATAGGACAAAGGGCAATGGTTTTAAACTAGGGAAGGATAGGTTTAATTTAGAGATTAGGAGAAAGTTATTCACCATGAGAGTAGTGAGACAGTGGAAGGATTTGTCCAGCAAGATGGTGGAAGCCCCATCCCTTGACATGCTGAGGCTCTGAGCAGCCTGATCTAGTGCAGAATGTCTCTGCTTACTGCAGGGGGTTGGACTAGATGATATCTGAAGGTCTCTTTCAACCCTATGATTCTCTGATTATTTGTTCTTATTTTTTGGTCTTTATAGGCTCACTGTGTTGATGCAACCAGCTTATGTTTCTAATTCACTCTTTCCAGAATATCCCTCCCAATATTTTGGTGCTAATTTTTTTAATCCATAGCTTATGGGTCTCATTTGGAAATGGGTCAATAGTATCTCTTCTCCTTTAATTTCTCACTGTACTAAGTGTACTGTGTTAGTATGTCATTGAGGACACAGATGTCAGTTGTTGCCCAGAATGGCTGCCACAGCTTCAGTTTCTAAAGGTGTTTTTAACTGGTGGAAAATAAAATCTGCATTTCAGATTTTGCTCTTTGTTTCTACAGGTAATGGAGCCAGGGATTGCTGACTCTGTGGAATTCTCATTTAATTTCTGTCCTGATATGAAAAAAGTAATTAATTAGTGTAACATTTCTAAATGAATTTATAAACAACAACTCCTGCTGGATCTAATTTTTTTTCTGAATGAATCAATTGCTTAAGAAGCCAACCAGGGCTGTATATGGTATATGGAATATGATTTACCCTAAGGTGATGGGTAACTTTTCATCAGTTTCCTTTGCTTTTAAGCGATTTCAGCCTAGCACATACATACCATTCTGGTATAAAAACCCCAGGGGTTTTTATAACAATGAAAACTATGTTTACCCTTATTATTTGAGCTCTGAGTCATGCTTCATTCACATCATTTAGCCTGGGTTTCTTAATGGTTCTTGCTTCAAGGAGACATGCTGTGAGTGAGCCAGTCAGAGCTTATTTTACCAAACAGCCACTATCAGCCATCACCAGAATTATGAAAACTGTGGTTTCATTTGTATCCCACCATGGAAGACAGAATCTTTGAAGTCCTGAAATTGTATATATTATTTACTTTTTTATTAGGTGAATAAATGACTTGATTGAAATACTAGTTGTAAAAGATTCAGAGATCTTGGCAAGCCTCCAGGCCTAGGATGAGTCTGTGTTTCATGGCCCCATTTTGCTTCCTATAACAGATAACCAAATACAGATTTATAGCAAGAAAAGTCTGGAATGTGATTTTTTTGGGGGGGGAGCAGGGTGAAGTTTTTGGGGAAGCAAGAATTCTTTGTGAACTTTCTGGGCTGAGAGGTTAACAAGACCTTGCCACAGATTATCTTTCCCCTTACTGTAGAGGAGAACATGTGTCCATAAAGGGACATTTTAAAGAAAGTCACTTTAAATAAAAGAAAAGTACAGCAAGTATCCTCTCCATTTATCATTATGTTGTACCTTCTGCCATCTTTGTACATCTTGGCTTGTCTTTGATTTCCTCGGCTGGGAAGACAGTTTTCTGATAAGCCATTTTCAAGCAGTCATTGCAAACCAAACCCTTCTCTACTTGGTCTAATCTAGACCCCTCTTACTCTTAATCCTTTTGCTGATTTGAAGCTGATTTAATTTATGCACAAGGGTGTTTCTGCAGAAGCTGGACTGCTGGACTGCACACAGCTCCTGTTTCCCTGCAGTTCCAGAGGAGTTCATATAGACAAGATGCTATGGGGAATTAAAGAAATTGGTCAAAATTCAAGGCAGAAGTAACTCCACTGGTGGTCATTGGCTGGATATAACTGCAGTAGGAAAAAAATGTGCTACTTTTGTCTTAAACTGTCTCTTAAGTGCTCCTTACTGAGTCCTTTTAAGAAAGGGAGCTGCTGATCTGTTTCCACAGCTGCTGAACACAGAGAGGAGAAGCAGTAGAGGTTCCCTCTCAGAAGCTCTGCTGAAGCAGCACCAAGTAGCTCAGAGGACTGTGATTAAGCGAAATGTTTCCTCTCTCTGTCTTTACTCATCTAGAATTTGCATGAAATTGCAATCAAGAGAGTTTAATAAATTGCTATTCACTAGTTCAAGGGATGCCAAACATTTCCTGTCCTCTTGGAACACCACCTTCAGGTGGCAAGAGCAGTTTGATGAATGACATTTTAATGGAAGCCACCATCATTATACCATCATAAGCTGTCATCATTACAGATATCATAAACAGCCAACATCTTTAGTTTCATAAAGCAGTTCAACCATATCAATTTTACAAGTGCTTATTCTCCACTTCCACTCAAGTGTGAGAAGTAACTTCTATTAACTGCAGCTGAGGCCAAGTTGAACAAAAGTTTTCTCAGGTTGGTGAAATAGTCTTGTCTTTGTATGTTTATGGGATATCATAGACACAGCATCCTGGAATAACGTGCAGATGTAAAATTACACCCACACAGCAAGTGAGAGGATTAGGGTAAGGATTTTGTTATTTTTCTAAACACATGAGACTAACTTAAGACTTTGGCTAAAATCTTTTGGCTGTCCTGCAGAGAACACACACACTCACAGAATAACTGAGGTTTGCAGAGATCTCTAGAGATAATCTAAGTCCAATCTTTTGCTCAATTATGGTCAGCCAGAGCAGGTTGTGCAGGGCTCTGTACAGTCAGGTTTTGAGTATCTCCAGGGAGGATAGTCTAGTGTCATTTCTTCCCAAAGACAGGAATTGGTACTTTCTTTTCTGAACTTCTCTGTGGATCCATTTCTCTGGGCTGCCAACATTCCCTTGAGTAGCCCACATGTCCATTTTGTCAGCCTCACAGTTCATGTACTTTCTCCAGACTCACTGAGTCCCTTTGTCCAGCTCATTAATGATGATACTAAATAGTGTTTGCTCCAGTATAGATGCCCTTGGGATACACCACTACTGGACTTTGTACTGCTGATGGCAAAAACAAGGACCAATAAAGTCCTGCAGAAGATAATTCATAGCTAGCATCTTAGAGGACCAGATTTTGGAGCATCACATATTTTCTTTCTGTGATGCTTCCTATGTGGCAGGCTCAGCCAGGCTATCATTTTTGAGATTGCCTTAACATTTTTTCCACCTCAAGAGCAGTTTCACCACAGCAAAAAGAAAGCCCAAAAGAGGGAAATAAGGTACCCACATGCTCAGTTATGAAGCAGTGGTAGATCATCTTCCCAGAGACAGGTCCTACAAATTCCAGGGATCATGAGGCTGAGGGTAGATATTGTCTCCTGAGAAAAGACTCTTCACTTTCCACTGACAGCAAGGCCATGCCAAAGATCTTGTTCTTTTCCAGCTTTTACAAAATACAGTATTTCCAAGAAAACCACCCAAAAAAACCCAGAAGCTGAAATGGTTCTAATGCTTTCACATTAAAAATTTGGAAAAAGAAAACAAACAAACAACCAAAACCCAAACAAGCATATTTTTTCTTCAGAAATATTTTATTTATATTATTCTCTAATCAAAGGCAGTTCTTACAGTTCAGGGACATTCTTTATAGCTTTGCAGGTGCCAAAAATTGGAAAATTAAGCCATGGAAGGAATTCACAAATACTGAGAAAAAATGTAATGGGTGAGGTTTTAGTGAAGCCATTTGTCATGCTGCCTATTGGACCATGCTGACCTCTCATCAGCAGAGTGCCAGCGTGGTTGGCCACAAAGCCACATCTCAGTGGTCTCCACACAGCTGGCAGAGAGTCATGGGCTCCCTGCTGGAGTGCACACCAGCACCCCTTCACTTTTCCCTCTCTCCACTCAGCCAAATAGATATTCATATTTCATTTCTGCTTCATCTTTGTTCCCCAAGGAAGTAAATGTCCCTTCTCTTATCCTCCCATGATTCACCCACAAACCTTCCCACTTCTAAACTATTTTGTTTTGTCTTGTCTCATACTTGTTTATCTTGGTTGAAATCCTGACTTTACTGAAGTTGGTGGCAAGACTCCCATTGACTCAAACAGAGCCAGGATTTTTTAGCTTTTGTCTTGATTAGATTGTGGGTGTTTTTGCCTTGAATACACTTAATCTTGCCCTGGTTTAATTGAAGCTTTTGGATAAGGGCCATGCTGCATCTCCGTGCATTAAGCAGTGTGTTAGCATTTGCTGTTCTGAGTATTACAGGATAATAATTAGTATGAAGGATTTAGTGCAGCAGTTGAGAAAGGTGTGGATGGAGGCGAATGAAGGAAATCAAACAAGTTTCTATGTTTCATCCTTAATACTTGTTTGCAGTGAAGGCAGAGACCATAGGGAAGAAAACATTGCTCATGTTATTTGAGGCTCAGGGCTTTTAAAGCGCAATCACAGGGTTATAGAGCACAACAACAGCTATTGCAGGGAAATGCTGATGCCACAGAAAGCAAAAAGGACTGGGCGACTGCAATGCAATAATAACTCAGACAGGCTTAACGCGAGGGAAAAGCAGTTCCTGTGCCAACGAGCCAGAGCTTCTACCCTTTCCAGCGGCGGAGGAAAAAGTGCTGGTTGGCAACCACAAAACAAAACAAAACAGACAGAGAAAAATTCATGGAGACCAAAGCACGGGGCAGGAGGTCTGTGTCCAGATCTGCTTCCGTGCAGCACGTCCGCCCAGAGCACTGCAGCCCAGAAGGGATGGTCCTGGCAGACATTGTGGCAGTGAAATCAAGCTTGGTCAGTCAAGTGCCATGTGGGGTCAGTAGCCTCACCTTCCCTCCTGCCATCCACCATCCTCTTAAAAGGGGAAAGCAGTGTCTTCTCCCCACATTTTATTTGTTTGGAATCAGGACTGTCTTCTGCAAAGCTCCTTTCAATGTGAGGTAGGACTTCCCAAAAGATAAGCAACCCTTCCTTTGCCAAATCCATCATTGAGGAAAATGGTAGAAATTTGTTTTCTTGAGGTTACTCTGAAACTCTACAGAAGAGCACATGGTGGGGAGCTGTGGGCTGAGTGAAATAGTTTAAGATGTCTACTCAGTTTCTGTGTGCAAAGATCTGTGACCTTCATAAACTGACAAACTGCGCAGGGTGATGTTGCCAACAGCTGATAAGGTCTTATAGAGTAAGAAACATTTATAAAATGTTCACCCTATGCATGCTCCAAGGTTGCTAGAAGGGAGCAGACCCTGTCTTGGGACTTTTTACCAAACAGTATCTGATGGAAAAAAGCTAAGTTATTTGTCTCCTGGCAAAAGGCAGTGATTCTGTGATGTGTTAAGCACATCCTCCTGACACAGGGGAATAGACAGGGCATTTTTAGTGATGATAACACCTAAGAGCTTTGTTTCCCTTTTTGCCCTGCCTGACAGATACTTTTTGAAAGGTTTGTGTTTGAATTTATAATGGAATAAATTTGTGATACAGACACTTGATAGGTGAAGCTCTTCTGTTACCTCAGCCAGCATCAATGTTGAAGAAGCAGGATTGACTTGATCAGGAAAAGATCCAGTACAGTTCCCTTATCCCAGTTCATCCATAGTCTTTTTAGCCAGGTCACTCCAAAATACTCAGAATTGAGGATTATTTCCTAACAGAGCTTTAAACTTTTTTTTCTAATCCACTTCTACTCCAGGTTTTGTAATTACATGAACAGACATACTTGCCAATCTCATCTGCGCTTTCCAGTTGTTGCCAAAATTACTGAGACACAATAAGGCTCAATCAGATAAAAGGGAAATCTACTGCATGGCTCACTAATTTCACTACCAGATCAAAGCCCTGAACTGTAGCCCAGCAAAAAAGCAGGTCCTATTGCTATGAAAGTAAGTAATCAATACCAACTTATTTGATACTTTCAGATTTTGACATTTTGCTTTGCTTTTCACAGAGAGATAAACGTTATCAAACTAACACCATTTTTATCCATTGAAAACCTCTAAAGCTCCTATAGTCTTTGAAAATCCATTATTTATCATTAATATTTCAATTCTGCATGAGCATATATATATATTATAATAATATAATATTATATATATATACACATACTTACTACTTGGTGGGATTTTTGTTCCCTATTAAATAGTTTCAGCAAGTAACTACTATGTAGGCAGGTTTTCAAACTGCATATTTGAGTGTAAAGTTCCCAAAAGAAAATTTGTTCTTAATAGAAAACATTTCATCAGTGTTTATGAAAATTGAACACAAAAGGGGAAAGAGATGGCCATGAAATATTTTCTACTGGCTATGCACAGAAAACCTTTTTGAGATGCCTGGTTCATGCTACTTTGTGCTTCCAGTTGCTCACAGCTAAGCTGACTTCAGTCCTGCACTATTAAATCTCCCATCAACTTCCAGTTACCTGTAAGAAAAAAACAAAGCAACAAAACCAACTTAAAAACAAAAAATGCCTATACAATTTCAGGTGATCTATTACAATATCGAGCATCAGATTATAACTTTTGCTCAATGTTTAATTTATTAAGAGGACTTTTTAAAGAGACCTTATCAAATACTAAACACAGAGCAAGAGCAAAAATAAAATATGATGTTTTGATTGAGATACCCAGGCTTGCAATGCATTGGAGTATTTTTCAACACAGAAACTTGATATATATTTACTAAATTGTTTGGCACATGCAGCATGTCTCCAGGGAACTGTTGGAGGGAACTAGCAGTACATTTTTCACTCCTTCCCCACGCATTAGTAGACATAAGGTCACATTGGTATAGCAAAGATGGGTGCAGCCTCAGGCTCATTAGCTCTCAGCAAGCTGGCCAGATGAGGCATCGTGGTGTTTTCCTTTCATCATTCAAGCTTGAAAGCAAACTGTCGGCAGCCACTTGCTCTTAAAACAATGAAAATTTAGGTGACAGCAATCTCATTAGCTGAAAGGTAGCATTCAGGGGAGATAAAGATTTCTAGGTAAAGATTTCCCTCTTCTGCAACACATTTGCACAAATTTGTTAGCAGATCATATTCCTTGAATGCAAAAATCCATGTGTGAGAAGGGCTTGTTGAATTATAGCAACTGTGCACCAGTGAGTTATATTTCTTGCAGGAAAATTAGTGTCTGGATGACTGGCTCCCTTTCAGAATAATGTAGGCATCTTTGAGGTATATATTTACAGAACAGCAGTTTAGTCCCTAACCTTTGACACAAACTTGATACTTTCCCTACAGATGTTTCTTTTGTCTTTCACAGAACTGAAGTGGAGAAAATTCAAAGCGATATAAGTGCTGTTATTCCCAGTTTTCCAGGCTTCAGTCATGATGTATGCTATGCTTGGAGATTAAATACCTTTTTCAATCCAATTACTGTATGTGAAAGTCTATTGATGATGTTTTATAGGTAATATTTCACTGCTGTAAGCTTTTAAGCTGAGTGGAGCTGTGTGCTTATGTGGATTTCCTAAAGTCCAGGAGTTCCAGCACTGAAGAAATATTTAAACACTAATTTATTATTTTTCCTGTGCTTTGGTTCAAAACTGACCTAAAGCTGAGATGCTTTTCTGCTTACATTATATAGGAAGTAGGAAACTGATGGTCTTAATGATCATTTCTGATTTCCCTGGTGCAGGCAAGTGGTTGGTTTGTGTTTTAATTAGTGATGGTGTTAGCAAACCCTGGAAGAAGAGTACTCACCCCCAGTCCAGCTGTCAGATATGAAGAGGTTGTTTATCAGTGGTGTAAAGAAGCGACCATATATCAAACTTCCTGCACAAATTTGTGGCACTTTACTCCCTAGAACCATTTGGAAAATCACAGATGTAAAGAGTTAGATACACCCCTCAAGTTTACATTTCAGCTTCTAATAGATTTTTTTAGAGTATCTCCCACTCACAGTATTAACCTCCCCTTAATGACTCCCTTCAACTGTTACCTCCCCATCTTGTATGATCTCCTTGATTCCTATCTTCCCTCAGCTCCGTAGGGCACGTTCTCTCTCCAGGAAGCAGGAATTCAGTCATCTCTATTATCATGATCACAGCAGAGCCAGCAAGCTCAAAGTGCCTGTCACTGCAACCAGGAGATGGTCTCTAGAAAATACTTTCTTGTCTCATCTGATGGTAATTTTTTCCTGAGATCCAGTACGGAAATAATAGGTGATGTTCTCCAAATCTCTTTTTGGTGACCTGAATTCATCTCCTGACTGCTTCTCAACCTGTTATTCTGTGACTTGCTACAAATCATAGAGGATTTGATTTTGTCCTCTGAGCCATCTTGTTTTCTTGAACCCACAATGAATTCTGTCCCAGCTGCTATCTCATACTGTATCTTATAAAGCACTGAGGAACAAACCAGTTAGGGTTCCTCTCTCAGTTCTTTTCTTTGCATTGGGACCTTTGCCAGGGTTTGGACAAAGACCCACAGCCTATGATACTTTGATTTGTTGCCTAACATGATTTTTGTTTTATCTTATTTATAAAATTTTTTTGATGTAATATACCAGCATATAAAATAGACTTCATGGTCCTTTTGTATAAACAATAACCAGCTTGGATGAAGTTTGCAACTAGGGAAAGTAGGTCAAAACAATGTGACTAAATCATTCCAAAGCAATCATCTGCAAGAATCAAATTCACACCCATGGGATTTATGTGAACAGATTCAAACCTGCCAGGGCTTTGGCATCTACCACCATCTCTGGCACTTAAGGGCAGGATTCACCAAAGCTTTATGAGTCAAGGAAACAACACAAAAAGTCCAAAGCTCGGAAAACAGTTTTCATCTTCTGTTTTAAAAAAAAAAATTATTCAGTCTTCAGAGCAATTTATATTCAGTACTGCTTACCAGGTTGATCTCAGTAGCCACATCAGCTTTTTAGTGTTGCTAGGCTTTAGTTCCTCTGGAGAGTCTCCAGAAAAGAAGAAGAGAAATGAGAAAATGTCTTGGTCATTGGTACTTGGCAGTTTTTCCCCAAACTAAGCAGAAACACAGTATAGTTATCTGTTCAAAATCCCTGTGAGACATTCTCCCCTTGTTTTTAAACTTCTCCAGGGAAATGTTAAACCCATGAGCTATCACACCATGGTATGGTGGACCACAGTGGCCACAGGAGGCACAGAGGAACCAACAACAACAAATCTCAGAGCTGGTCATCCACAGGGCAAGTTTCTGTCCTCATTTTCTCTTGACTTACATTCAAGAGAAAAACACTGTAATATTCCCAAAACCAAACAAGTTTCTGTGAACCAACTAGTTAATAGTTTTTCAAAGACTGGTGTTTGTGTTCCCACCTGCTCCTTCTCCACTGTGCCCACAGATCCTCTGTGCCTGAAGGTGTTAGCCAGCACACAACACAATTTTAGCCATTCTGCTTTTGACCTGTTTTCCAGTTTGAGGCCTCAAGAAATGGAAAGTTGTCCATCTTTCAGTCAGCGTAAGTCTTTTGCATTTATTCTAGACAGGAGCCTGAAACCAAACCAAACCAGAAAGAGAAAAAATAAACAAACTAAAAACACAACCGAAATAACACCCTCTACCCCCTCCCAAAAAAAAAAAAAAAAAAAAGAAAAAGCTCTGGTTCCAAATTCCTTACACCAAATTTGATCCATTTCTATCTCAATTTGGAACCAAACTTTGTGGTTTGCAATATTTTCTGCAAGGAGAAAAAAATGAAAATCTTGGATATAAATGCTCCTACACAGAAAAGTCTGAATCCATAATTGTGTGACTTGTCTTAAATTTACATAGCACCTTCCCTCAGGAGATCTCTGTTTTGGCAACTCCACAGCACCACAGTGTGGCAGCAGCCTGCCGACAGGGAAACTGAGGCACATTTTCTAAAAGCAAAAAAAAGGGAGATAATGAACCTTCAGTGACCTAGACCCTCTCTTATCAAAAGGCAGAGGGAATCCAAGATCTGCTTCACTTCTTCATCAAGTCCACCAGGTTCATGGAGTTCATACTGGCAATTGGCTCATGTCGATCATCTTTTTCACCTTTGAAAGAGCTAGTGAAGGTGCCATTTCACAAAAATCTTTTCCCTAGACTCTTCACTTTTCTTACATGAAAAGTTTTTTCAACCTGAAATAAGAAAAAAAAAAAAAAAAGCAGAAGGGAAAAAATTAAAGAGAAAGTATATTATTTTCTTTTTTTTTTTTAAAGAGAAAGAGAAAAAAATGCTACAGATTTTCTGCGAATCCCACCCTGTATTTCATATTTCTCCAGTGAGGCTCACATTCCTTTATTCAGATTCCAAAAGTAGAGATAATTCGTTCCAAATGTTTTCAAAGGCAATCAGCAGCATCGACTTACATTCTTTCCAGGGTTGTGAGAAAACTGTGAAATCTTCTAAACACTAATGGAGGAACAAGTGAGGGGGAGGGATGGGGAGAAGGGGAGATGGAAGAAAGTGAGAGAGGAAAATGAGGGGAAAAAAAGAAGAGAGGAAAGAAAAAGAGGAAAAAAAATTCAGAAAGGAATATGCTGATGATCTATTTGCTTAGATTTTTGCAGTTATGACTCCTTGAGAAGATCTGGAGAGACTTATTGCTTGCCAGCAGTATATTTCCATTGGCAAGGTAGCTTGCACTTCTTAGCATGGTATTATTGTAGCAGAATATGATTGAGAAATAGGCCATAAAATTATATATTTATTGCAAGACTGTCAGTGAGATTTTTGCAAGGAAGCTAAACATATAACTCCCTGTGTGTTGCATGTCTGTTTTGTCTGCTAGGGATCTTTTCTGAGCCACTCATCAGTCACTGTGCAGTCTTAGAAGCCTGGACAGATGTTACTAGTGCAAATAAAGACAAAAATGCTGCAATATGTCTTCCGTTTAAACATATACACAAGCCACAGGGTTGTTGAATGGCTGCCTGAGGACACAGTGTGGTCTGGGAGCTGCCTCAGCGAGTGGAGCAGGATCATGGACTATTGCCTGCTTTGCCACCAGCTTTCTGTGTGGCCAACTTACCAGTCCTATAAGAAGAATAATTCTTGTGGTGTTTCCTGCATGAGGGGTAACTTCAGGGATTCAGCTTGGGAAGCTGCTGTCTCCCCCAGGTCCTGGCCAGGTACTCATCACTCTCATGCTATTGAATTAGGAAGGTGAAGAGCTGGCCATCAACATGCCAACATGGTCTGCTGGTGGCCTCTCAATGCCAAAGCCTTTCTCCACCTCCCTGCAAGCCCAGACCCCATAGCAAATCTGTCACAAAGACAAGCTTACACCCCTGGTGTTACTGAAGTGGAGGCATTTCTCCAAGACTAAGAAAGGTCAAACATCTCCTCATTCTTTCCCTGGCCTCTCTTTGCCCTCCAAAGCCAGGCATGGTGCCACACACTTGAACTTTCTTCCTAAGATGGTCCCCACTAATGCAGTCCCACATCCCACACCGACATGTCTGTGAGCTCTGATGGCTGGAGCTTATTGCTGGCAAATGGAGAGTAAATGATGGCTGGTTAGTGTTTAATGGGCCTGTATTAACTCTTAAGCTTTCAAAAGCTCTAATTAAGCCTGGCTTTCATTTGAAATCCAGCCTAAGTGGGAGAGTAGGCCATTTGTTTTTACACAGCTGAGGAATGTGCATTTAACTATCTCAGGAAGGAAAAAGAAATGAAAACCACTTGGAAAGCTGGTAAATTCAACCACCTGTAGTCTTTCAGCCTGCTGGAAAGTTCCTCTAACCACCACAGCTCAGGACTTTTGAACAGCTACAAGAGATGGCTGTTGGTAAAACTGGAGTTTAATACAATGTCCATTGCAAAAAAAGGCAGCAGGGATTGGAAAGTTTTAACCAGCATTTTGTCACTGTCTGCCGAGGACCGATGATTTTACCCACTCACTACTTGTGTATCGTAGTGGCTCTTCCCAGCTGCATTCCTGCTCCTCAGAGGTCCAGATCCTAAATAAGACAAGACATCCAGACAAAGCTGTGCAACCTCAGCTCTGTCTGACTTACTGTTTGGACAGGTCTGCTTTAGTCATAAACAGTGTAGTAAATTAACACTGGCCATGCTGAGTTGTTTTAATGTCTGCATGACTAGTGCTTTGTGCCCAAAATAACTCTGGTTCGTCTTCTGCAAATTACCCCAGCTTCTAAGACATTCTCCTACAGCTTGGAGAAACATATGCTTTGAGAGATGCTAAAAGGACCCCTATTTTAAGCATCTGGAAAAGACAGCAATAAGAAGGCTGTCAGCCTGTATCTGCAGTCAGATGGAGTGAGTTCAGACTGAATAACTTATGGGTTTACAGGGCTCTCCTGACTGGACCTGGAAAACCAACTCATGAAGTATAAGACTAAAACTTTTCTAGTACCTCCACCAAAACTGTGGCTCAAATATGAGGCAGACTTTGGTAATATTATGAAAACTGGCATTTTTTTCATGACATTATATTACAAATCAGAAGATATTGCTTGAAAGACTGCATCCGTTTAAAACAAAAAGAGAGGAAAAGAGATAGAAAAATGTTTGTGGTTTATTTGTAGGAACAAAAAGACAAAAGAAGAGAAATCAGCTAAATTAAAGGAAAACAAATACTTTCAATGAAAGTATTTCATTGAAAATCAGTATTGAAATTGAAATCAGTATTTCAAAAGAAATTGTTTAGTCATGGTACAGAAGGAAGTCTGGAGATTTGAAACTCCATACTGAAAAAGGTTTTCATAGGAAGGAACTGGAAACTGGGAGGAATAACAATGTGGGTAATGATAACTGAACTTTCTTCCTCATTCTGAAATGTCTCCACATTGGCAAGAATTTTATTAGTAATTTAATAGTAGGTGTACACCCTACAACAAAAAAATACTGAGGTTTTCCTAAATCATGTAAGGAAATTAATGCACTATGCTGTATTTTGTCTGCTGCTTGCACATCCCTCATAGGAATTTAGACCAGCATCTACTACTTCTCACTGTCATTGGAGTCTGATGCCCTTCAGCACATTCCAGCACAAGATTCACCAGCAGACTGACTGAAAAGATGATTAGGTTGAGATGTAGCTGTCTTTGGAGCATCCACCTCCTTGCAAGTGACTTCTTATCCAGAATACTCTCCTAGACTCTGTTTTTCAAACAGTCCCCAGCATGCTCTTAGAGTGTCTCATTTTCTGTATCTTCATACGTGTTGCAGAATTCTGAGGAGCCACACACAGGGAATACTCTTATTCTGTTGCCAAATGTCAAAAGTCCTTTCCTACAATCATTTGCTCCATTGTACCTTCTCAAACTAGTAGAAGAAAGAAATAAAAGGAAAGAGAAGAAACATTCAACTTTTTCCAATCATGTGCCTTCTCTGGAGCAACCAGTTTCTCCTGATCCTGCCTGAGACAATGTTTGCAATTAGCTTCCAAATAACACCATCTGGGAGAGCATCAGCCCTACTATGTTTTCACACCCAGGCCTCAATATGACCATGAAAGCAAAACATGGCAACTTTTCCAACCACCTGGCAAGTTTCCCCAGGATTTCTGAATTTAAAGAGCCAGTGAAAGAAACATTGGCTTGATCTAACCACAGCTAATCTAACCACAGTTATGTTGTCTTGAAGCCCATGGTGAAAATGCCCTACACATTTAACCACAACCAGGACTTCCTTTTGGAAAGAAGATTTTTTTCCCCAAAGTCTTTTCTCTGGAAATTTTGCTTCACATAGTACCACAATACCAGGTCAATTGTATTCTACCTCCAGACCCTCAGCACAAATCTTTCTGAGAGATACTGCAATGTTTGAAGCAGGAGGAAGGTAAAGAAAAAGCAATCATGAGGATCTAACTCTGAGTTGAATAGTCATCAGCCCTCATGTACTTTCCCCTTGCTCACCTAGACACTACAGCATTGAAACAGGCTGCCCAGGGAAGTGGTTGAGGCATCATCACTTGAGGTATTTAAGAGATAGATGGACATAATGTTTAAAGATGGCTTGGTGATAGTTTTGTCTTGGTTACATGATCTGAAGGGTCCCTTCCAATCAAGGTGACTCAATGATTCCTTCATCATAGTGCCAGTACATGAAGAGATCTTGTGATGGGCCATAGAGAAGTTGTAGCATGCTTTACCCTCATCCCACCTTTAATGACCTCAGGCCTCATCCTGCTGTGACAGTACTCCTTATTTTGGTTTAGGTTCCAGCATTTTCACAGAGACACTAGGCAAGCTGTAGCAACGCAGTCATCTCATATTCTGAAAACAAAGCAGATGCCATAGTATTTTTTCCTCTGTCTTCCAAAGGAAATGTTTCTGCTATGTATTTAAGCCAAAAATTTGTCAGGATTCTGGGTCTAGTTGAAAGCTAGTACATACCATGCTGCTGCCTTCCCCTGGTGACTTGTTCATTCCTCTGCTATTCATACTGTGACATGATGAAGTAGCTGCTTGATACACGGCCCTGTCTGCATCTCTATTTTGATCAGTGGCATCCAGATTTTCACTGGGTTGAAGATTACAGCTCTGAAAGCAAATTCAGAATGCCTGAGGGACATGCTGCTACTTTATTATCACTATAACTATTATTAACTCTCAATACATAGAGAAATTGCAGTTTACTTAGCTGGCCCCTTTAAAGAACTTTTCTAAAGACTGCATTTATTAGACACTTCTGATGTTTATGACACAGTCACAACCAAAAATGAAATCAAAGTATTTGCTTATGTGAACAGGCTTCTGAATGAATTCCAGCATCCAACTATTCCTGCCCTCCTATCACTCTCTCCATCTGTGATGGCTTTGGGCTATGTTTTCTCTAGAATCATGTGAAAATCAACTCTTGCAGTTTTGGCTGGTTATTCCTGTGTCCTTCACAGATTTCTGTGTTTATTAGCAGAATTCCATGACTGGTTTTGCACTGCCTATATTTAAACATAGAACCTTCTACATCCAAAGCTTCTCCAAAGCTCCATCACTGGTTTGTGATCTGCAAGTTCACACAAAAAGATGGGTGGTTCTTACTATGCCCTGTCCAGCCTTGGATTTATCAAAGTATTTTATTTATTGTGTCAGTATTTCAATAAATTATTTCTGTAAATTTTCCTTTACTACTGGCCCATTTGTAGACCACCATTCCTTCTGTCAATCTTCTGGAATTTTCATGAGTCACATTAAATGCCTTTACTTATTTAAGCCATGTCTCTACATGTTTCCATACATTATGGTGACCCATTTCCATTGCACATAGTTCCTTTTTCTTCTCCTGCAACAAGGAATCATTTGATAAATCCCATGGTCTCTGCTGCAATCCTGGCCCTTATTTTGCTGATCTTAAACTGCCACCTCCAGTGGAGCTGAGTCTTCTTTCAACTGTCAGCAGCTCTGAGGATCTGGTGTTTGGGCATGTAAGAAGGACTTGTTTCCACAGGCTCTTTGTAGGTTCAGATGGGGTCTCCCTGGGTGTGGACTGGCAGGCTGAGATGAGTCCTTGCCACCACATGTCAAACAAAGGACTTCTACCAGATTTGGATAATGCACCTTCTTTCCTGGGGATATAGTGCTGTGATAACCACAGCAAGTGAACTAATCGAGTTGTCTGCCCAAAAATGCTCCCATTCAATCCCTCTCTCCCTCACACACTTTTTATCCAGTCTCTAAGCTTCTCACTTGGACTCTGAAATTAAACAGTAGCAGGAACTCCCAAGGAGTTTTTCCCACAGATACAATTGGCTTCTGCATTACTCGGGCTGGGATAATCCAGTCTTTCTGTTCCAGGTCTCTGATGGTTACAGACAATGTTGAAGATACATGTGCCCAGTCTTACCAAATCTTCCAATTGGCCCAGTTCCTCATCCACTGAATCATCCAGACATGCTGGTTTTCAAGCCTTTCCTTCCATTTGCAAGCCAGTGTTATCAGATCCCTGAATCCATGCTGCAGATCATCTCGGGTAGCAAATCCCATATTGGGCCATAACTTTCTTCATATCCTCAGCTTGTGAATGCCTAATCCTCCTTTCTGGGATAGGCCAGGAGAGGTCTTGCTTCAGTAGCTTTTGTCCTAGCCAATATTTTTATTTCTGCAAATAAGGATCAATTATAACCTCTTTCAGAAATATTTCCAGATATTATTTTAATACTTTCTAGTTCCATCTTCAGCCCATATTTTGGTTATTGTTTCATATTATCTGATCTGTGTGATCTCTTCTGGTATTTGCTCCAGCTTGGATCACAAGGAATTATCAGTCTGCAATTTCTCTCCCTGGGAACCCAATCCTGCTGCTCATACTAACACAACTCCTTATGTCGTGAGCAATTAATCAGTACTCAGGGCCTCCAGGGTTGCTCTGTCAGGAGACAACACTGCTGCTGTAGTCAAGCAATGCATGAGTGCCATCCTTTTCAGTCATTAAAAAAAACATGTAAAAAATATGCCTCTTTTCTATAAGAAGAGCAGGAGGTACCCAGGATGGTTTCTGTGTTTCCAGTCAACACTCTACTGGGTACTTCATCTTCTGGGCAGCTTTATATTGTTTTTTCTCCTGCCAACCTCTTTTCATTTCTCCAGTCTAAACAAACTACTGTCTAATCATACCTCATAATTGTTATTACATTTAATAGGTTTTAGAACTTGATGCTGAAATCAAAACCTTTTATCTGAATACTGTGCTTTCTAACACCTTTTTGGACTGTCTGTGTCATGGATATCATGCCACTGGTGTGTATTATAAGCCTTGACTGTAATATATCAAATATTTTTTAAAAAAATCCTTGTATTTTTGTTGTTCTTCATTAACTGAAATGTTACTGAAAGACTTTTTAAGTACTAAGTAATCTGATTTAACTAAATTTCCACTAGCCTCAGTTATACTGGGTAATAGAGTGTTTTTCATTGCATAGCAGTTTTACTGTGAAGCTACTGTAATTATGATTAAAAGGTATTTTTAAACATATGTAATTACCCCTAATTTTGCGTGTATAACTGGCATTATTAACTCTTTGTTCTTAATGGAACAGAATTTAAACTGGAGTGGCACTAGAATTATTCTGACAATTTTTGTAGAGGATATGTAGATATTAATGCACAATAAAACTTTTAAATAGTTAGAGTGTAAGATGCACACTGAGATACTAAAACCAAAAATTCTTTAATCACAAAAATCAATGACATAATTACACTTAATATGGTTTTTTTGTACTAAATGTATTTGTCAAAATCTTTAACATCAAAGCAGTGACAGAGTAGTGTAATAAATCTGAAAGCTCTGCTAATATGGATGACCTTCATTTTAATATGAATTTGTAGCAATTATAGACATAAAACAGTGGAACTGTTTCATAACTACGTAACACATATGATGAGATCACAGTCAAGCAATTATGCTGTAGATTTTGTCTTGTATTTGGATCTTCCTTTGGCCACTGTTTCTTTTTTTTTCTTAATGAAAGGAGTTCCTTGAGACCTTGGTTCAAGAGTGAAGACAAGAGGCAATTAAATATACCCATAGCCTAAAGTAAATCAAGAATGACTTAAAAATTATAGAAGCCTGAGTCAATGCTCCATTATTTTTATGATGGTGTTATTTTTCCTCTGATGCTCATGGAGCTAAACGAGTGTAAAATTGGTCTGACAGAGTGGATATCAAGCACTTTAACAACAAGCTTATGAGGCTTTGGGTATTTCCTACCTTTGGTTAAGACAACTAAGAGAAGCCTTTCCTCATGACTAAGGGAGGTGTTCTCTGACAGAATTGATATGGCTTTGATCTAGTTATTACAGCCATTTAACACCCAATGAAAAGCCAGAATTGGAAAAAAATGAGAGAAAATCTGAGAAATAATGAGGGCAGGAACATTATTAGCTTGTCTCATTTGAACTGGAACAAAGTCATGTTCAGGCTTGGTTTGAGATAAGGGCAAGTGGTTTTTCCTGTGAAAGCTCTGTTTGAATGGTTGAAATTCAACCATTCCTATTTATTCTTCTTTTCAAGGTCTAAAATATAATAACCTATAAAATAAGCAGCAGGTGACCAAAAAGAGAGATATAGTGATAACCTGGATATGCAGGAGACTCCAAAAGGAGATGATATATATGTCTTAATAGAGTTTTTGGTTTGGTTTTTTTTTGTTTAAAATTATATTTTTGGTTGAAAGCTGTTTTGCTGTTTAATTACAGCAAAAAAAATGGGGAAGTTAGAAGAGGAGAACCATGTTAAATAAAGGGAAGCTTGTGAGATCTGCTGTGTGAGAATGTCCTAGATAATGAATGACAGCTGTGAGGTTTGGGTCTCACTTTCATTTTAATGGTGTCCTCCAGTGATATGCACTGGATTTCAAGCCTTTGTCATACTGTCAGCTCCTGTGATGATCCACAGAATATGGGCATTTGACAGGTCTTTAATAAACAGTTTGCTGCTGGGATGCATTGAAGTTCAGCTAGATCTAGCCCGAGTTCAGCTGAACAGACAATGTTGTTAACTCACCTTTATGCTACAAAAGAAAAAAGGGAAGGAAGGGGAAACAAAAAAAAATCTACCCTTGGACACCTGCTATCTTTCCAGACACTAATTGTAAGAGACCTCATTTTTTTGCAGAAGATAAATGGAGTAGTAACCCACATCACTGTATTTGTTGCACAATACAGAGCGAGAAAACTGAACTCGAGCAATAGAAAACTTTTTTTATTTCCCTGGATTTTAACCTACCTGTAGTCTATTAAAAACCCTGCAGGGGAATTGAGTTTGATGGTTTTCTGGCAGAGCTGGAATGTCAAGAAGGTGTGTTTTTTTCCTGCTGGATTTAGGGTGTTCTGATCCCGGCTCATAAAAACAGTAACTTACTGCTGGTCGGACTCCACGTGAGGACAGAAGCAAAGGAGGCAGCCATAAAGGACATGAGATTCCTAAGAGAAAGGGAAGGGGAGGAAGGCAGTAGAAGCCCAGCTGACTGATTTAAACCTTTCTTTTTCCTCCATGAAGCAAGAGGAGAGGGTTTGATCAATGGGCAGTACGGGGAAACATGGGGCAGCAACTCCCACCATTACTGTGATCCCTACCTCATCATAGCAGAAATAGGAATTCCAATTCTTTAGGACTTACTCACTCTAATCAAATCTTTTCCCTTCCTTTTAGTAAAGCAATCTGGTTTCCCTCTCAACCTTTACCCCACCTGCTCCTCCCTCCTTCCCCTTTTTTTCCCTCAGATTATTTTTCTTTTTTATTCTTATTTAGTATTCTTATTGTAGTCTCTGATACAGATGGTGCTGCATTCTTTAAAGAGAAACTCTTACAGGTGTGAATTAGGAAAGGAAGAGCTTTTGTGACATCACTGCAGTAGAATCAGTATTTTATTATATAGAAAAGACTTTATTCCACAGATTCAATTTCCCCAGACATGGACTGGGTGCAGATAAGTTTTTTGTTGCATCCCATGCTGAATATGGAACTGAAGCCACAGGGAGAAAAACCTGGCATGGGTAGGCACAGTAGGGGATTGAGCCAAATTAGAAAGGGTGGGGTGATCTACTTGGACAAGACAGAACCTGATGTAGTAACCATGCCATCACTCAAGAGAGATCAACCTTTGATATACTGTTTTCTGTGTTGGTTGTCAAGTGCAACTCCTCACACAATTATCATATCAAAAGAAGTTAATGGAAAATATAGCTGGGACTAAAATGGAGGAAGTGAGGGGCTTTCAGTGTTTCTGTTGAGAGAGTAAAATACACTCCTAGAAAATACATATCTTTCCTCATTGACTTTTCTAGAGTGAAAGTATTGGGAAAGAAAATCAAAATTCATCAATTCTGTATAATTTGAAGTCTCCCTTTTTTAATTACACACAAGGAGGAACTGAAACAAATACAGGCATGCCAGAGGCACACACTCAAGTGACTGAATTTTTTGATGAGTATGTGTTCCTAATGGCCCCATTTATGCATAACTGGAATGATGTTTGTCTTAACATGTCCATTCCCCAAAATATCTGGACTGGATTCATTGCATGCAATGAATACCACTGAGAGTGACATTTTTGGAAAAATTACTTGAATAATAAAGGAGTCAAGAGTTAAAATAGCCCAACTGAACAAAACTGGGAAGTGTATGCTATCACAAGTGATAACCAACCTATTCTATTCAGGGCTGGTAGCTGATTAAAGTTACCTCTACAGGCTGTTTCCTAACTGTCTCACAGCATACAGGAATCCCTGAAACGTGGTTCTGTCAGAAAGGAGCTTTTTGGCTAGGTGGCTGAAAAGAGGAATAATGGGCTCCCAAATTGGCAAGTGTCTTAGGCAGAGGAGGTAAAATTTTCTAGCTGCACTGAGGGCACTGAATCACTCTGTACTTATCACTAGAGGTCTAGAAATATGTTTCTGGTTTGGTCTGTGTGTTGTTGCATGACCCTTGGACAGAGTGAATGGAGCTGGCTTGAAGCTTCATGCACGTCTTTGTTTTGATTTGGGATCTGAAATGTTGGAAGAGACTTTTCAGATCATCAAGTCCAGCTATCAATCCAGCTCTGACAAGAATCATCTTTAAACTATCTCTAAGCTCTATGTTTGCCCATCAATTAAATACCTAAAGGACTTGTGCCTCAATCTGAAGA
The DNA here is from genome assembly GCA_013400935.1 of Turnix velox. NCBI lineage: Eukaryota > Metazoa > Chordata > Aves > Charadriiformes > Turnicidae > Turnix > Turnix velox. The sequence continues at coordinate 405,996 of VZTY01025327.1, forward strand.
AGGTGAAGCCACTTCCTCTTGTCTTATTGCCTCTTACCTGGGGAAGGGACTGACTCTTCCTGGCTACACTCTCATTTCAGGGAGTAGTAGAGAGCAAGAAGGCCTTTCCTCAGCCTCCTTATCTCCTGGCTGAACAACCCCAGTTCCTTCAGCTGCTTCTCAGAAGATTTTTACTCCAACACTTACGCTTTTCTATTCCATAGGAAATCTGAAGTTATTTAAGGGACATTGGATTAGATGCCCTTTGATGATTCCTTCCAACCGAGTGCATGCAATGATTCTATGATTCTAATGTGACTATACTCTTATTTTCCTCAAAGCTAGAACAACAGCTGTTTTAATTGATAATATTACAGAACTGCTCACCTTACCTTATATAGCACATCTATCAGACCAATAAGATAATGACAGAAGCAATAACTTAAGCTTTAATACTATCTTCTGTTGCAGTTAATCCTTATGTTGCAAGGTTATTGTGGCTTTGCTCTTGTTCAGGACTTTTCCTTTGGTAGTTAATAAGCTTTTTTTTCTACTGATACCCGAGGTCTTTTCACTGCTTTACTTACTGTTGTATTTTGTGTATCCTGAGGGAATAGGGGAAATCCAGGAAAATTATACTTTGCCTTTTCTTCTCTCTTGTCCATTTTCCTCCCTTTCTCAAAAGGTTGGTGGAGGGGAGCTGCAGAGAGACAGGGGAGTCTCCAGGCTGTGAGACTAAACAAGGCTGTGATCTCCAACACAATGCAATGCATGATCCCTGAAGAATCTTGTTTCCAGGAGTTCAGGAAGTGAGCTAGGCAAGAGAAAGTTATAAAAGCACATCAAAAGCAGAAAGTGTGGTACAACTTTTGAGGGATGAGTCTTAGGTTAAATTGAATCTGGACTGGATTTAACAGATATTCAAGTGCATTTTTTTGGGTGAGGAGGTGGATCAGGAGGGTAAGAGAACATGCATTTGCTAAAGAAAGAGAGAAGGGAAAGACAGCATTAACTGTGGACTGGGAATCTTGAGTTGTACAAGAGTGATGTAAGCCAGCAAATATTTTCATTGGATATGAATATGTAACACTGGGCATGAGCACCATTGGGAGACCAGCTGTGAACTAGAACATGGTGGGAAGGAATGAAAAGAGAGCATGAAGGCATGAGCTGAAACTGGAAGGAACTGAGCAACCTAAACAGCTGGAGATGTGCTGGTAAGATGGTGAATCAAGAAAGCAGCTTATTTAGAAAACTTACATGTTCTACCCAATTTGGGACTGACTTTCTCTAAGAATTTTTACCTTAGTACATGCAGATCCCCAGCAATTCCAGATGCCAGGCTGCTCAAAGCAAGTAGAGCTGGTGGATAACCAAGGCCCACAGACTTTCCAGGTGCAAGTTCAGGTGTGCCTCCAAGCCTTATCTCCTCTCCAAGATCTCATTATTATTTCAGTGAAAATGAAACGCAGCATTGAAAGGCAGTATGCGCTGGAGATGCAGTATCTTCAAAGGCTGTTTTCTCTTGGCACTTTCCATTTATGTGGTTTAATTTGAATAAAGATGGTGAATACCCATGGCTCAGCATTCCTTAAGACTCAGTTGACAACTTCCAAGAACACACATAGACTGAGGATAAGAAATTATGAACACAATTGCCCTGTTTGCAACCACAATCTTTGCCTCTTGTGCTCCAGAAAAACTCTGCACCATTGTTTGTTGGTGTTTACTTCAGATTCAGTAGACTTGGCTCAGTAAACACCAAGAGAGGTGTGGCCTAATTAAAGGCAGTTCAGAGTAGATTAGGAATAATTATTAGATGTCTTGGAAATATGGTCTGCAAAGGAGAATTGAAAAAAAAATCCCTGGAATTGCTTGGTTTGGAAAAAACTGAAGGTATGACAAACCCAAGATACATAAAAAGACTGCTGCAAAGAAAAAAATTATTTCTTCCTCATGCCCCTTCATCCACAGTGGAAGTCATTCTAGTCTAAAAGTGCAGCAGACTTCAGCTGGCACTGGATGTGGTGGTAATCTTTGGTTTTTGGTGCCAGCCTGATGGTACCAGTAAGAAGACAAATGATTGACTAAGCTGAGAAGATCCAGATAATATTCTGTCCCATCCAGGCAATCTTAAAATTGGAGATGAATCAATGGTGTATCATGCTCCTGAGTTTTTCCAAATAATCTTTTGCCTTTAAGTACACATAAGAATCCATCATATGCTCAGAAACTACTCTGTTCACCTTCACCATTCTTTCCTTAAAAATCTCCCTCCTGTGAGATCTGCAAAAAAATTGCTGTGCTTACCTGTAGCTGATTTTTACTGTGCCTGTGTCTAGTCATATTGCTCAGAACAGTCTCACTGTAAGTATGCATAATCTCTCATATTCTTCTGTTTGTAGTACTCTTTGAATGATTTCTTGAGAACCATTGACCTTCTCTTTTGACAGGCTTGTTCTCACCTATACTGGTTCTTAGTCAGAGCTAGCAGTTTAGATTTTCTTTATAATCAGTGGAGAAAAACAGGCACTTTAATGACAAAGCCCTTCTAGCATGTTAGCTACCAAAACTGGGTCAGCTGAATCATGGTTTGGTAGTGTTTGCTTCTCAACTGTATCCAAAGGGACTTCTTGATGACAAGGTCAGATCAGCCTATAGTCAGTATCATAAGATTTCTGAGATTAATTGTCTCACATACATGTCTGACATAATCAGATCCCAAAAGAAACTTCTAGGAAGAGCTGCAGAGCAGACCATAATGATAGCCTGTAGAAAAACTTTACCAGCCACCAAAAAAACTCAAGCTCTCTGTCAATAATTCAGTGTCCACAAGCTGTAAGAAAATTCCTTTGGCAAATGACATCTATAATGTTCTTTGACTTGCTGCCATCTGCTATTGCTGCCTTGTAATCAAGTTGTTTTCAGACAGACTGTGCCTGATTATTTCAAGATAAGAAGGGTGTGTATTTTAACAGAAGTTAGGAGTAGATAGATCTGCAGCATGGGAAGGGCAAGAAAATAATTGAACAGAGCTATATATATTTACGTAACACTTATAGCTGGTTCCCAGAATGAGGGATTGCAAGTATTTAGAGATGATGGCAATAGTGCCTGTGATTACCTTCTGGAAAAGAAAGAGCTTGCTAGTTGGAACAACATTTAAGGTGGAGAAGAAGGGCTACTATTGCAAGACATGAATGTGAACATGTCTTCCTAGAACTCTGCTAACAAACAGTCTATTTAGCATAAAATAGTTTCGAAAAGGTAAAATTTTACTTGAAAATACTAGCTCTACACAAAACTTTATGCTGAAAGTGCTATAAATATCCTTAGAGTGGCAGTGGAGAGGGTTTGGTTACTTGCATATAAAGAAGGTGTCTACACAAACACAGACATATTTTTTCATCTTCTCTCCATTACACAGTGAGTTTCCTGTATAACCATTGATTTCAGAAAATTACCTGAAGTTCTTACCTGAATACTTGCATTACAGAGGTAAAAGTGTTAAAAGTGACCATTTCAGTTATTTGATCTCTCCTTTCCCTAATGTGCTTTTAAATTGCATAGGAAAAAAAATTAGTTTTACCATATTTCTGACCAATACCAGTTATTTGTGTAAGTCAATAATGTTTGACCTATCTGACAGTGGAGGAGAAGAAAATAATTCCCAAAAAGCAACTCATCTCTTTATCATGCCGTAACAGTTAAAGCAGGCAGAAAGATGCGTACTCTTCTGTTGGCTCCAGAGTGCTTATACCTAGAGGCAGGACAAATGAGGCAGCAGCAGGCCAGAACAATATGAAAGTGTTCTATGAAAGACTACGAAAGTCTATCATCTATGACAGACTATATTCTATGAAAGACTATGAAAAACTATCATATTCCAAGCTCAAGATAGGTTGCATCACCATTAATCTTACGATATCTTACACATCACCATAATCAATATGAGTGACCTTCCCTTCCCTTCCCTTCCCTTCCCTTCCCTTCCCTTCCCTTCCCTTCCCTTCCCTCTGTGGGCAGGATCATTATACTATACATTATGATCATGTTTATATCTTTTCCATGAAAGTTTCAGCAATAACAACATCACTAGATTGACCATCAAATCTTATGCAAATGTTTCTGTTTAGCTGATATCTTTAAAAAAAAAAACTCCTCCAGGTCCATTAACATGAGCCATAGATTCAAGTGTGAGTCTGCTTTACAGTGACAGGTTTGAGAAAGTGCATCATTTCAAAGGTAAAGTTTCCCCACAAATGGAGCCCAGCAGCAAAGTAGTATATATATTGTATATATCCTGACTCCAAAGTCTTGTCAGATGCTGAATTACTCTTCCAAATAAAGGGATTAGAACAACATATCTCAGGCTGAGTTTCAGTCAGATACATCTGGTGGCAGGCTCCTGTACTCCTGGTGGCTGAGCAAGGAGGTTTGATAAATGAGCTCATTCAGGTGAGTGAAATCCAACATCTTTGAAATCAGTGGGAGTTTTGCTAGCAGGCTTCCATTCAAATTTTACAGGGGCCTGGAGATAACATGATAAAAAGTTCACCAAACTGTTTTGAGGAATGCTTAGGATCAGATGGATGTGAATTTTCAATCTTCCAGCACTTAAAGAAGCTTTGCTTGGATCACCAGTGCTTATATGGCTGATGCTTCTCATGCTACACAGAAGAGTTCTGCATAATTCACATCAAGTTCTGAGCCAAACAAATCAGACTTTTCTAATTCAAAGTATCAGGAGGACTCTGGGCCACCACACTGCAGCAGCTTGCAGAAAAAAAAAACAAAAATACCCCCACAGTAAGGGCTAGTCAGAACAGATCTTCCAAGGTGTCATTTTCCTTATAGTAAACCTTGGACACAAAATGTTACTCAACCCTTGGCACTTGCTCTACTTTTTACTACCTCTCAAAGTAATCAATTGGAGATCCAGGGGCTCTCACTGACTCTATTGATTGAAAAACCAGAGCCACGGTTCACTGTTTCTGTGTTTGAGTGGCCTCATAAACCTTTCTGCGGTGACCTCTGCCTGTACATTTGTAGTGTTTGGGCTTTGGAAGCATGTATCTGACAAACATGTATTCAGTGTCTTTTCCATCCAATTAAAATTCTTCACTATCATTCCTTTTTATCTAGCCTTTGTAATTGCATTCCCAACTTCTCAATTTTCATGGTAGTAAGGGGGAAAATGATAGCAAGACCTTGATAAAAAGTAAAATAAAGTGTTAATTCTTTCTAAAGGGTTTGTTCTTTTTCTGAGTTTCTGAAGGGGAAGAGAACTTCTGCAATCATACTGTCATTTGTCGATCTGTGTTCTCCACTTAACAACTCTGCAATCTTTAGTCCTGTTTCTGTCAGATTTGAAAATGGGTTCATACCTCTTCTGTAATATCCTGGTGTGCCAACATTCCTTCGAGGCACATGAGAGGAGTAACTTGCTAGAGGAGGAGATCCAGTAGCCACAAGATGAAAAAGTCTGTGCTGTATGAATATCTATTAATCCATCCCTGGCACCCATCACTCATTGAGGATCATCAATGGCAACACACAGGCTGTACCTTAGCAGTGGGCAGCTCTGGGTTGTAAACAGGGGACAGAAAATGTTGCCACTTTCCAGGGTGAGGGAAAGAAGGAGAAATCAGAAGACTAAACATCCAAACTGATAAAGAAAAAGGCTTCATTAATGCTACAGCTCATGGAACAGATTTCTTTTTGTGAGAAAGAAAATTTCAGCCTGGTGGATTATTTCCAGGGTTTCTTCTGTTCAAAATATTTTCTACTTTTGTATTGCTGGCAGATCATGAAAATATGGTCTAGCAGCATGTTGTACAGCAAGATCAATATCAAAGACAGGTGAAATACATCACTTTCCAGAGGTGCCTTCAGAGGGACTGGGTTAGTATGCATGCTTATCTTCTACATCGTTGCCTTTAGGTGAGTTGTGTCAAGACTTAATTGACCAGGGTTTTGTTATTGCTAAAAATGTGAAGCTGAACAGAAGAGAACATTTGTATTGACCCAAACTTAGTGATTTAGTTCACATCGATCCTAACAAACTGTTATTCCCTCTCTTCTGTAAAATTTTCTCTTTGAGAGAACTTCAGAAATGTTTGAAAGCCAGTAATCTACATGCTGTGTCACAAATATTTAGTTATAGAGGTTATCCACTACATCTGGTCTTCCAGTTAACCTCAGATAGTCTCTTCCTTGATTGATATTCCAAAGTCCTGGTCAACAATCCATAGATGACATCAACGTTGTGGAAAAATAAGACAGCTATTTTGCTTTTTTTTCTCTGTTGCATAATGAAATAAAAAACCTAATAAATCCTTGTAGTCAGTAGCAGTCAGCAGCAGTACTATAGTACATCAATTATGAAATTATTAAAAGGTCAAATCTTTTTGATAACCATCCACAGAACAACAAACTAGGAGTTTCAAATGTGATGGAATACTTGTGATTATAATTGCAATGAGGAGACAAATGTTTTGCAAACCTAACCCATTTTACTTACAATAATATGAGTCATTCCAAATCTTTCTTTCCTTTTAAGTAAGATTCTGTGTATCCTTTGGATAACAGGAAAGCCAATTTAATGGAACAGAAGGTTAAAACAACTAAACAACTGTAACTTGGCAAATAGGAATAGGGAACAAGATAATTGACTCTAAGTATTTGAAGGGAAGGATAAGAATAGTTTCAAGTTGCTCAGGGGAGTGTAATTAGATATAATGGGATGAAATTAAGCAATGGAAAATATTAGAGAGGAAAATCCTAATGAAAACCTTATTCAAACCCTGGAATAGACTCCAAAGGAGTCTTGTGGAGAAAGCCTTGATTATCCTTGTAAAAGTGAGTGTAAAGAAGAATTTTGAAGCTGTACCAACTGATTTTGCACTTGAAAGGTTATGGGGTAATCTTCAAAAACTCTCTGGTTTTAGTTTAATCTAATCCCTTATCTATTGCTTTAGTATATTTGCAAAGTGAAAAGATTTCCTTAAAGATTGTTTCTTAATGTTCTCTTAAAGGTGAGAACCACCAGTATCATGTCTGAGTTCTCTAAGCACTACTGAGTTGGTTGTTCAAAAATCTGTGATCACTGTAGGTCTGTTAGTGCTTTTTTTTGGAGAGAGTTGGGATAGTTCACTCCTCCTTTCCACTCCTAGTTTTCTCAAAAGATGAGGAAAGCACTAATTTACACTATTTGATTTCACAGGTGTGACACACAATTGTGCACATCCAATCTTGTAGGATGGTTGATGTTTCTTATACCAATGTCCAACTTCTAAGCTCTATTTAATGTGTATCTGAACTGTATAGAAGAAATGGGTATGAGGGGATTGACTCCTATGTATTTCTGATAGCTTGCTATTTGCTTTCATCATGAGAATCTGAATTAAGTGATCAAGTATTGATGAAAATGTCCCTTCATTATGACATGCATGGACCCCACTGTGTGTGTCTGGATGGCTGGTCATACTAGCCTAACAAAATTTCACATTTCCACTGACAGGATTTCCACACTGAGAGGGGGTTGTTCCCTCTTTCAGTAAAATCAGGGAACAATTGTTTGTTGCATCCACAATGTTCTGAGGTGATCACCATGAAGATTTTTTTTTTGCTGGGAGAATTAGTAACATCATTCTTTGGACTGAGAAGTAGAGCAGGGAAGAACAGCCATGTAGAGTCTTGCTTTAGATCTGAGACAGATGCAGTGATCTCTAATAAGATGAGAATTACCATTCTGAATGCAAGCAAAGTCACTGAAGAGCACCAAGCTTTACCTTTCTCTAACCTACACTTCCTGGGAGCCACCTGCTTCCACTTTTACCAAAACTATCTTAATAATATCTTAAATAAACTCAATCCTTTTTTTCCCCCAGTTGTCTTCAACTCAGCTTTGTTCAAATGCCCTTTGTTTTACCAGTTCATTTTCTGTCACTGTGGTTATTTCATTTTCAGTAGATGACATGAATCTTTCTCACCATAACAGAAAATGTTCTCCCCTTCTCATAACTTTGTTAAGAATATGTCATACTCTTGGTTGGATTACAAAAGATGAAGGCTGAATTGTTTCTGGAAGAAAAAACTCCATTCTACCTTGCTAACTGCTGTGCAGCCAGAGGCATGGAGAGTGTTAGATGAGCAAGGTTCAGGCGTAACCCCACTATTACGTATCCTGCCTTTTCCTATGAACTGTGTGGTATAAATGGTGATGAGCAATCTGTGATCTACTTTCTCAAAACTGTTCTTCATACATTCATGGTCATGATTTTGTGACCCAGTGACTCACTCATGGAGTTATGGATCATTTTTACAGTGTCAAGAGCAGGAGTTATTCCCGTCTGACTAATTTTTGGAATACAAGAGAGAGAAAAATAATCTCAAAAGTACTAGGGAAAGAAAGAGAGCATTTGCCAGTTCTTCGCTCAGAACAGACAGCAAACCCAGGTTTGAAGGGAGACTTTCATTTCACTTAAGTTTAATATCTTCAACCAGAGTAACTGGATTTCATTATTATTTATATGTTCAAAATGCACCTACCTTGATAGAGAGGATTTTCTTATGATTGTTGTATTGCAAAATTTTCCAATCAAATAGAAACAAGAGGACACAGAACTGTTGAAAATCCAAGATAAGAATTTGACACAGCATTGCTTACCTATGGGTAGGGTGATATTCATTCACAAGATATTGCAACATATGTGTCTGTAAATGTAAAGAGGTATTTAAGTTTCATTATCTGCACTATGGTTTATAAAGATACAGAAGTCTTTACTATACCCAAGTTCTAAATTTTTCCCTCACTAACTATAGGCACTTACATGAGGTGATACAGGACCCATTCTGGGTGTGGCTGTACTTTTTTTGCTGAGCATAAGGAAACCATAGTAGCCATCAGGGTTTCACCCCCAGTGCTTCAAAGAAAAGAGGCTAATCAGAACCTTACAGATCCCAAAATAATGAACTCTTCTGATGTCAGCTTTCCTGTACATCCATAATATGAACATCAACAAAATTCAGCCCTCCCTCCTTCTGAACCAAACATCCGTCAACCACAGCTGTTTCATGAAAGCTCCTTCCAGTTCTTCCTGTCATTTTTAATGCTATCCTGGTCTGGAGACCATTTCTTGGAGGTCATGGATATAATTAGCTTGAACACTTCCTAGACATTTTTGAAGCCCACCAGTATTACTTAGTTGTCTTCTGACCAGAGGCTCTTGGCAAGTTGATGCCTGAGTGGAAGGCAGCTGCTTCCCAAGGCTGTGATTCCCTGACTGCAGTAGAGTTACTTCCAGATGAGTGCCATGTAATCCTGCAATCAAGGTAATTAAATCTGAATACACTTAGAAAAAAAAATATCAATTCAGACAGTCCAGCAATAGAGTCAGATTAGTAGTTAGAACCTCTGGATAAAGGATTATGTTATTGAGTTACTCTTTTATTTTGATGCCCCATTTAGTTACCAATTTCTTCTGCAGTATTTCAGTCAGGTCTACAGCAATCTCCCCGAAGCATTTATTCTAATAAGTAATGCGATTTGAAAAGGTAGGAAATTGCCAAAAACTCGTTTAGTTAAACTCATTGTTACTAGTTCACCATTCTACATTGATTTTTCTCATTTCCTATTATACATGAACTATGTTCTCTAAAGGGTTTACAAGTCGACTGACTGACTGTGAGTAAAAATAATACTTTTTTTATTGCACAGGTAAATAATGTCTTAACTACTTTGAACTCCACAGCCCTTTCAGAGCACTAATCTGGCATGGCACTATCACAATGACTTCACCTGCTTCTTTTCCAAAACCTTTTAAAGCCTTTTTTTATTCTTTCTCTTCTCATTTCCTCTGAATATTTGCTCAACACTTTTTAAATGGATTTGCCTTCACAGTGACTACACCTTTTGTGTGCAAACATTTCAATATCCACCTTATCCAGTTGGGAATATTTAAAGAAAGGGAATTTTTAAGTCACTGTACAAATATTTACAGAGCAAATTTAAATTCAAGGCACAGATATTTGGACCAGAATTGCTACTGAGCTTATCTGTGGAAAGGCACAGAAAAAAGTTGCTGATGACTTTTTCAATAAAATATTAATAAACTTTTCTGTTCCCATCACCCACTTGCTTCTGTTGGCCAGGGATGACTTTTGCTTGTTTCTCAGTGTTTTCTTAAATACTCCAATCACAGCTTCTCTGACATGTTTCTATTTCCTTCAAATGATCTTTTTTATGTCACAAACAATTGTTTTGATTCCCACCATTTTTAGACTCTTAGACACAGGCAAATCAACTGGTTCCTAATGATCATAACCACATCCTTCATGTTTCCTCACTTATTTTCCTAGCAGTAAACTTTCTTTTAACATGAATATGTAACTTTATTTTGAGACAATTAATAGAAAAGCAGATTTTTTTTATGTTTGTACTAGATGATCTGAGAGGTCCCTTTCAACATAGGTGCTTCTAGTAACAATTATTATTCTTACATTCTTATTATTCTATGTGAAAAATAGGTTGTTTTGGGTAGAACTGCAAAGAGTACAGAGGTAACTAAGCTAGTTAAAAACAGATTTACCTTGGGTAATGGAAATGACTTCATTGTGACAGTGATGAACTCCAGGCATAGCAATTTATTTTGCAACTCAGACTTTATAGAACTTGGAGCCTCCAGTAACCAAGCTAGGATGTTTACAGTAAAAGAAAGCATCTCTGCATCATGACTGTGCTGGAGGTGGCTTGCTTGCTTTAGCAGCTGGAAGCTGGTTTCTAAACCAGAAATCAAATCCCTCAAACTGTTTCCTACTTCTGCTGGCATATCTCCTGATGATGGTACTGTACATATTTTCTGGTACCCTGTCCTTCCTCTTAGGCCATCCATTCAGTTCTGAACCCTGTTAATGACAGAATTCTTGTAAAATCCATCAATGCTCTTCATCATTACTCTGAGCACCCATATTTTTCTCAACACATTAAATCTACAGGCCAAATTAAGCCTTTTATCCTTTTTTTTTTTTCTTCTCATGTGTCATAAGAAAAGATGATATTTATACTGTTCTGAACTGACAAAAGGTTGGTATAGTTGAATCCAATATGAAGTAGCTGGAAAAACTTTCACACTTCTTTTTCTCCTGTTTTCACAATGTTTTAAGAATGTGTTGACAAACTTGACAAAAATCACTCAGAAGTCTGAATTTTTTGAAAAATGTTTTCTTATTTCAATTTAAAGTAATTTTTCGTTTAAAAATTTCCATAATGTTATTTTAATTCAAAAGAACCTCCAATATGAGCAACCCAATACCATGCTAGTGACTTTTCTTTCCTAAGAAAATTGTTGTAGACATTTTGTAAAACTGGGCCTATTTTATGATGTTATTTTTGTAATTTTAAATTCAAAAGAATTCAGATATAGGAGAAAAAGATAGAAATTAGATGTCTAGGCTGCGGAAATCAACCACCTCCCTCTGAACATACCAGGAAACTTGAGAACAATATTGATAAATAATGAAGATCTCAGAGATGGTTTCCCAGAGTTCTCTGGGAAGACACGCACTTATTCAGAGAGCTTTAGCCTATTGCCACCCTTTGAGAAAAAATTACAATTGTGAACACGTATGTACTACAAGACATCAGAGAATTAAAATGAAATTAAATTTTGGAAACAAAGTGATATTTCCTGATGAACTGTGAAAAATTTTTATAGTGAACAATAGTTGAATTATTTTATCATTTTCTCATCTTTCCACTTTCTTATACATTTGTATATGGCAGGATATCAAGAGAGGAATTCTCCTTGCTGGTTCTCTCTATTAATAATCTTAATGAGAAAGCTAAAACACACTGATTGATTTAGCAATGTATTCAGAGCAATCACTAGTCACTATCCTGACACCAGGAGCCTGGTGGTGTGAAACAGTGGACACCCTCTATCATAGGCTAGTTTTACAGGCTTAGCCAAAGACAAATCATCACAATTTCAGTCAGCAGATATCTGCCTGCAGGAGCTGAGGATTTAGCTCCAAATTTACCCTTGATGAAAGGGAGACACTTTCCTAAAGTGCCTTGGGATTAACATGTAGATTAGGATGAAGGAAAAAAATCTACACAACTTAACTACTACTGGCCACCACTTTATGTATCTTAAAATTCAATTAAGGCAGAACTACAGGGCATAGCTGTGATTGCAGAGGCAGCTGCAGTGTGTGTGTGGTGCAAGGGGAATGTGGTGTGGCATGAAACAGTTGATGGAACTGGCCAGTCCCATTTCCCTCACCAGGCAGAGTGAAGAATAAACTCAAAGCATAACTGTTGCATCATCACACAGGTTTCAAAATCCATGCTACTTGAAGATTTCAGGCAGATAGGAAGGGACATATTTTCTTGAAATGCTTGAAGTTCTCAATGTGATCTCTATGTTGGCAGTGTCCTTTTAAAGTCTGAGATCTAGTATTCTGGATGTGCAAAGGAATGCATTTCAAACTTCTGCATTTCAGATTACCTCTGAATAAAAAAAAAAAAAGAAGAAATCTTTCTGTTTGAGTGTGCATTCTGCTTACAGTGCCTCAGACACAGAGTATTAGCAGTAGCACCAGTGATTCTGTTATCCCCCTCGGCAATGAGATATTTTTTTCTCTTTTCCCTTTTTACTCTCCCTACATCTATTTCACAAAAAAAGAAGAAGGGGAGAGGGTGTATTTCCAAAATCCATCTCTCAGCTTCTTTATTTTCTACAGTCTCCCCTTCCCACCCAAAATATATTGAATAGCCCTTTATCTAACTTCAATTAAAAAAAAAATACAGCTGCTCCTCTGAAGCCATCCAAATCTAATTAACTACAGAAACCAAAGTTATATTAAGCTTCTCACTTTCTTCGTCTTAGCATCTCCATTCATACCTTCATTCACTGTGTACACAAAAAAAGGAATTTCTAATAATTGTATCTATAGTCTCAGAAAAAGAAAGCCACTAATCAGGAGGCCTGTGAAAGAGGAGAGATCGGAGCCTTGCTTGAACTTGGCAGTCTGGCCCCAAAAAAGCTTGCAGACAAAGGGGCGAAGGGAACCGAGGAGCTTAGCCCTTCATCTTAGGAAGCTGGTGAGAATTTGTTCAGCCTCTGAATAGAGAGATCTCCATTTCAGCCCCAAATTGTGCTCACACAGCTTCATTGAAATGCCTTCTCCGAAGGAAGAGGGGGCGGGAGGCAAAGGAAAGAGAAGGCAAGGAAAGTTTGCTGAATATAAATGAGGTTACATGTGGCTGAAGAGCGAGATAGAGGCTCTGCAGAGATTTATTCCTGACTGACATACAGTAACACAAAGGCAATAAAACGTGTCCTTGGCAAGCAGCATTAATGAGCACTAAACCTTTATCTTCAGAGAACTGAGATGATGCAACCCATCTCAGTGGAAAAATACTTTCTCATTTGTGGAGTGCATTGTTTAAAATAAACTTAGCCAGTTTTAAAAAAGGATGTAACTAGCTATCTTACCGTGCCATGACCTTGTGATATGGGTGGTCTGCAGAGCTGTAAGACCAGACAGGGTAAGGACTCTTGATGTTTTCTCATTGGGGTGCTCAGTGGTCTTTCTGTATGTTGTGTCTCACCTAGGGAACACCTCAGTGTTTCTTTTTCCCCTCTTTAGGACTCTGTGGAAATAAACAGGGGTTTGTTGAAGAGCCTTTTATAGATTTTTTGCTAGGAAAGGTGTGTTTCAGCCCAGCAGTCTCAGGGATATGTTCTGGTCTGGTTATTCACATTAATGTCTTCACCTCTATCCACACCTCCTGCTGCAAGGAGCCATCCTGAAACTGCAACACTACCCAGTAAAAGTAAAGAAACAGAAGTATGGTCATTAAATAAAAAGAATTACCACTACACAGCAGAGAGAGGAGGCAGTTTGTATGTTGAACAAAATAAACTGAAGATACAAAATGGATAGTGCATATAGGCCCTCAAGGAAACATCACCCTTAGGCAGACAAAAGGAGTTTTACCTTAAAGTCCAGAGAATTAGTTTGTTTGCAACCCTTACTGGATTTGTGGTTACTTTTTGGCTTCACCACTGCACATTAGCAATTAGGAAATGGAACAATCCCTTCTCCTTCTTGAATTCTTGCTCTGAGACTGTGAAAAGGCTGCAAGTTGATCTAAAAAGGTGGGACAGGAAGTGAAGGAAGTGCTGGTTTCTAAGGAGGAGTAAAGTCACTTTCCCACTCCCCTATGCTCTTCTTCAGATTGACAAAAGTTACCTTGGTAAAATTAGAAATGGTCTCACCTCAAGTGGATCCTTTGGGATCGTGCTCCTGGCACCAGGAATGGGACATCTTTTGGGATCTCAGTCCAAGGGTGAGACATCCTTTGGGATCCTGGTCCTGGCATCAGGAATGGGCTGTCCTTTGGGATCATGTTCTGTGGATTTGGGATCCTGGGCACCAGGGATGGGGCATCCTTTGGGATCCTGGCACCATCTTTTGGGATGCCTATGGCAGGGGGGTTGGAACTTGATGATCTTTAAGGTCCCTTCCAACCCAAACTATTCTATGATTCTATGTGTTCTGGACATTTGTGCAAGGCACAGAACTGAAGACCCCCTTTCCCTCCCTCTGAACTCAAAAGCATGACATTGCTTGAGGCTGAGAGCAACTTCTTAGTTAGCCTCGTGCTGTACAGTCACTCACAGTGGAAAGTTATTTTTACTCCTCAGCTTAAACAAAAAGTAAACATTTTGTGAGGTTTATGTACTGACTGTTATCTCTTTCCCCATAAATTAAAAAGAAATTACGACTTTCCCTCACTGCTCGTTTTGGAACTGTTCTTAGCTCATCTGTTCTGGATTTTCTGCTACGTAGCTAAGGACATTTACGACAGATACAAATTTCATTATTGGACTGTAATTGCATTTGTTTTGCCCTGCTTTGATGTTAAATATAAAGACCCCCCAGGCTACTTCATTTAATGTATGATTGTTAGTGATGACTCCTGCTAAGGAAAGGCAGAGTGCTGTATTTCACCTAATCTGGAGAGACTATTTTTATCAGACTGCTGAACGAGTTCCTAAATAAATGAAGGCACTGTTTATGGGTTATATACTGAACCCAGCCAGTACCATGTATAAACTGATCCAACCCTGGTATCTCTTATCTCCTCATGCAACTTTGCACAGGGGAAAAGGAGTGCAACCTGTTTCTGCAAATGCAGATTAAATGGAGAAACACAGTTAATATTTCTTACGATTTTAAGGAGAGCTTTGCTTATGGAGACAGTAAGAAAATTTTCATCTATTCCCACTCTCATCACTTTTCTCTAGGACAGCTACAAACTTCTTGGTTATGAACATTAATTGCTTCAAATTCATACAAACATGCAAATAAGGAAAATCATCTTTGATGCTGTTCTCTGATGCTATCCATCAAAAAGTTTTTTGCCCTTCAAATGACTAGGGGAGTCCTTTACATTGCAAAAAAAAAGTAGATCTAACCCACCTTTCAGATGAGATATAAATTTTACTTCTTAAGTATCAAAGAGCCAAGGAGAGAGAAAAAAATTAACAAGTTGTTGAAATTAGAATAGAAGGAGCATGAGCAGCAACAATCTCCTGCACAGATTCAGGGATGATGCAGTCTCCATTTTTCTTTCTCCAGAGAGCTGGACTGGAGTCAAACTGGAGCAAATCAAGCTGCACTGATCTTTTTCTGTTTGCAATTGACGCTCTACATTAAATTTTATAGACACTGCCTAATCTTGAAGTACTTGAAATATCTGGTCCAGGCTTGTTGAATCAAATTAGGTCTCGTGATAAAGTAGCAGTGAAAATGTTGCTCTGTGCGGTGTGTTTGCCTTGTCTGCAGGGCAGCAGATGAAAATTGGATTATTAGGGAACACCTTTAGTTCAGGGGCCTTGTAACTTCAGAGAAAAATGGCTTTCTTTTGTGTCTATATCACACCTGTGTCCAGAAAAGAAGCAGTTAAAGTTGGTACCATCATTCTGCTCCCATCTTCTTCTCCAACATAACCACCAGATGCTCTTCCTCTGGGTTTAAATAAAATAAGTTTTATTATGCTCCCAGATTCCACCACATGCCTCAATGCATATATAAATGTTGCATACATCAAAACCACTTTATATTAGTATTACTTGCCAGTGCAGTGTTTACTATCAAGCTAGTAAATATCTTGTCTTTAGACACACTAAGTTTGGTCCTAATTCATGTTTTTTTTCAGGTGTGTGGTCTTTCCTTAATCACTAACGGGATAAGAGGGATTGCCATCAGAAATGTCTTCATTACATGATTGGAGCTGCTCTCTTTTTGCCTGTGTTCATGCACATAAGCACCCTCAGCAAAGGTTCTAGATGAGAAGGAAATTCCTGTTTATGGAATCCTGGAGGGCAGAGCCAGCCAGGAGTATACAGGATCTCCACAGCCAAAGAGATGGAGTATGCTGCAGTTTTTGCCACCTCCTCTGCAACCTCCTCAGCAGGAAAATCAAAATCATAGTGTTTAAATCTACACTAGACTTTCTGCTATAAGTGCCTGGCTTAAGCATCTGTACCTCTAGAGCTTCTCTGCTCAAAATAATAATGGGCAGTTAAGAGCAATTGCACTCCCCATCTGCCTGATTCCTGATCCATACACCATCCGCAGAGCAAGGTTTTCTCAACACTCAACATGAAGCATGTAAATGCTGTAATTTGCCTTTCCCATGCATTGTGGTTGCTATTTTCCTTATACCCTTTGACAGCAGTAGATGATGCTTCATCTGAACCACTCCTTACTTTCCATGAGCCAGGCATGGGGACACTTGTGTCACCATCACGTATCCCTGAGTAGCCTTTCAGGGTCACACAGATTCGTAGTGGCATAGGGCTTTCCAGTAGTCTGCAGTGCCAGCTCTGCTCTCTGCATTTCTCCCACCTCTGCAATTGCCATTGCGGAAGAGATTGCAGATTAGTTCTGCAGCTCATTCCTGTTATCTTTCACATGCTGTAAAGTTGAATAAAATATAATTTCCTTAACCAGTCGGCATGCCCTTGTCACTCCAATTTCTGAGAGGAGGCAAAAGGTTCCCCATCACCCTGGACCAACTCTTGCTGAGCAGGAGTTTGGCTCCTGTGGCTGATTATGCATAAGGCCACTTCAATCACAGTTACTGTCCAGGTGCTCAGGCTCAGGGAGTATCAAATGGTCAACTTCATTTCTGCCTTGAATGAGAGTCTGATCTGATACTTAGTGGTGCTTCATTAGAGTGCATTGTCATAGACAGAGCATGTGCTTCTGTGCTGAAATACTCAAATCATCAGGAAAGAATTGTGCAAACATTTTCTCATCTTCACCCTTCAGATGCTTTGTTGCAGTCCTCTTGAGAAAGCAGACCCCAGTCTAGGCTCCAATCACCATTTGATTTTTCATCCCAATTCAAAAGCTTTTCCTTCAACCTCTGTACCTGGAATCTGATTACTTAAGATTCTCAGAAGTAATTTGAAATTCTTGCAGTGAGGGCGAAGACTGAGGCTCTTGAACATACAAGGAGAAAAAGATAAAGAGGAGGAAGACAAACTGCAAGTTTTTCATGGAAATATAGAATGAATTGAGTTGGAAGGGAATATAAAAGGTCATATAGTACAAACCCCATGCAGTGAGCAGGAGCATTTTGAACTATGCTCAGAGCATAAGTTAGTCAGGGTCTTGTCAAGCCTGGTCTATAATGTCTTCACGAATGAAATCTCCCTTGTAGTGAAGAACTTCCTCCTAATTCCATCCTGTTCTAGTTTAGACCTAGTCTGCTCTAGTTTTTCAAGTCAGTCTTCTGGGAATTTGAGCCACAATCCCTAGAAATGATCACTTAGCACTGGCAGTTGGGCTATCAGCAATGAGAAGTGTGCAGCTGAGCACTGGTGTATTAGTCCATGCCATGTCCTTTTCTAGATGCAATTTGAAGTATTGAAAGATCCTGTTAGCCAAAGGCAGTGGGAATCACTGAATTGCCTTGATGTCCCCAGAGACACCAGGAAGACACCAAAGCTTAAATGCAGTCCAAGACAAAATCCAGGAGTTGCTCAGTATCCCACCTTGCCTTTCTCAGCAGTGTCATCTGAACATGTCAGACTGAAACCTCCATAAGGGGGTGCACATTTTATTTACCAGGTCATCTGTAAAATACAAAGGCTCATTTCACTGCCTTCCTCTGTGCTTTCTGGGTGACCTTATTGAGTTTCAAAGAGTGATTTATCTCAGCTGACTATAGCCATGCAGGATTGTGGATGCTATCCTGTAAGACATCAATCAGCTACTTTTATAAGTAATGGGGAGGAACAGGTATGCTAAAAAACGTAACTCACTTGTCCTGTCTGAGATAAGCTCTGTGCCTCAGTTTCCCATTCTCTAATGGTAATGGCAACCACCTTCCTGAAGGTAGTGAGAGAAGGTTAAAATACTGAGATAATGCAGTTCTGATGTTACAGAACATCTTCAATAGCAGTTACTGGGCAAAGAGTATATTCAGATATTTAGAACAATGAGAGAGAGAAATTTTTGCTCTTATGGTGTTATTAGATTTCTGAATACAACACCTGGAATTTTTAAAGTGTTTCTCCCTGAAAATTGGTGGCAGGGCTTTTTTGGGTTAGTTTTGTTTTTCACAAGTGTAGCTAGAGCAATGAGTGCTTTAGATAAATTGGAAAGATTTGAGCAAGTTGGGACTGATCTAGATAAAGTAAATCAAGTTGCCAGTGCAGCCTGCTCTGTGGGAGAGGAGGCTGGGGACATCTTCTGCTCTTTTCAGTTAACAGATGCAAAAGATGGTGGAAAGGTCAGAGATAAATGTAGTGCTCACTTGGTACCACATATTCACAGTGGCTGGACTAAAGAGAGGCCAGCAAAACACGTGTGTACTTTCAACCTTTCACTGCAGGCAGTAAAGAGTGTTGGAGAGATGGAAATGACAGACTATTTTTGTGCGGAGCCTGGAGACAGTGACTGTAGTGGAATGGGACTAAAATAATAAAACCCCAACCAAAAAAAATAATTTCCCTCTCTGCTTTCATCCTCCTTGCCTCTCCCACACCCCTTCCCCTCTCACGCCTCGCAGAGGCTATAAATCTAGGCCATCAGAGAGAAGCTGGAGCAGCAGCGTATTATCTTGAGAAATCACTCCCAGAAGGGAGCAGAAAGTTCACAAGTAGAGTGCCAAAAAAGGAGAAATCTCAGCACTGTCATTGGATCCGGCTGCGGCTGGAAGGCGTCCAAGCCCCTCGCACTGCTGACATCCCTGCGCATAATCAGAAATTCCTTTCAATTATGTGGGAAAAAGGAGCTTCGCATTGTCAGCCACAAATGCCCCCGTGAAGAAAGAGGCTGCCACAGGCACCACTGTAGAAGGTCGTGGTGAAGCAACCTCCACGCACAGCAGTTCAGCAGGGAGAGGGAGGGGAAGCCTATGTCAGTGGTGGCAGTGCCTGCCTTTGTAACAACTTTGCTTTCCCATTAGCACATTTAATCTGAGGTTCTCCAAGTGCACTGCAATCATCAGTTTACTGAAGCTGATAGGAGATAAGTACATACTGTTAGATCAGAGTTACGGCAGAACAATGGCACAGACTGCCCAGAGAGGCTGTGGAGTCTCCCTCTCTGGAGACATTCAAAACCTGCCTGGATGCCTTCCCATGTGACCTGATCTGGGTGTTCCTGCTCTGGCAGGGGAATTGGACTAGATGACCTCTCAAGGTCCCTTCCAATCCCTGACATTCTGTGATTCTGTGATGGGTGATGGCATATAAGAAAACACAAGGTGGCCTTAGTTGTTGGGAGCCCCAAATCCAGAAGCTTCTTTGTACCACGGTAGGCAAGAAGGTGTGTGATCAGGGACATCAGGGGTTCAGCATACAGCCCAAGAGGTCTTTCACACGGGAATCTACCCCATGGCCAGATGAAGGGAACTGCTTCATGCTTAACCAGCCCAATGCTATGGTAGCTGGGGCTTCAGAGTATGCAAAAAAATCACAGAATCATAGGGTTGGAAGGGACCTTTAAAGGGCATCTAGTCCAACCCCCTGCAGTGAGCAGGGATGTCCAACTCTAAAAGTGGATCACAGAGATATCTGGGAGGAAATGTCAAATTTATTGAAAAATTGCTTGTTTTTTCAATATTTTTCTTAAGTGCTTTTGGCTGAGATATACAAAGATATTCTTTTTCCTGTAAATGGATTCTCGCCTTTCCTCCCTCCAATTTTTTTAGACAATTTTTTATCTATTAATAAACTTAGTGGGCAACCTGACAAATGTAGGCAGCTGCATGCTGCTCCTTCTGCTAGCTACAAGGATTTTACAAGAGGTTAATTCAGCCTGATGAACTTACTGTCCCTAGACACCCCTCTCAGTAGTCAGTAAAGAGAAATGTCTTCCATCAGAAGGAAGAGCTTGACTCAGACACTCCAAATCATTTCATGAACAGATGTCACTCTCCTTCTGTTGGCAAAGAAGGAAGCCTGGGGAGAGTGGTCCATTAGGGGAAAGGTGGTGTTCTCACTCACTCTGCTCCATTTGCTGATCAGGGAAATTAACACCATATGACTCTTAGCCATCTAACTTAGGTGCTCTGAGTCACTCCCTGGAAGCATCTATTACTTGGCCTGTTGCAGAAAACTTAGGCTATGACTCACACTTAAATGGATACACCAAATAGTCTATAATAGGTGATGTGAATGACTGTGATTGTCTGCAGTGGTGAGATCCCCAGGCCAGGGACCATTGTTTCAGTGTTTGCACAGTGCTTAGCACAATGGAATGTTTTAATTGCCTCCTCGCTACACCCGCTTGTCTCTGAGAGAGAACATTTTTCATAATATTAATGATCTATCATGATATTTCCTTCTTACAAAAGAATGGGAGGGAAAAAATTGAAAGAAGAGGGGTGAGCTGTGTTCTCTGGGCCCTGGGCCAAATCACTGCACCCTTTAGAGACCTCAGGTCCACCCTAATGGTAACCTGGAGTCAATTACACTGCCAAGTCACTCCTGGAAATCAATCCTAGGGCCTTAAATTGTTTGATGGTTGGGGTAAAACAACTTCTTTTTTTTTTTTTTTCATATTTGCCCTAGCATTTCAAGAAATAAGGCCACCTGATGAGTGTAGCTGTGCCAGGGAACTCTTTAAAAGCTTGAGAATGATGAAAGACCACTGACAGCGAGAGCAGAAATTGCACCATTGTTGCACATCTCATCAAAAACTAACCACGCCTTGTGAATGCTCTGCCATGTACTTTAAATCTGCAAGGTGCAGACAGGCTTTAGATCAGAACCAAGAGGGGTACTGGAGGTATGGTGAGGGAATAGCACACATTGGCTCTGCCATTCCTGTGCCACAGCTCAGTGAAGGACTTCTTCACTCCATGGGGCTGTCAGTCCTGCATCTTTCACCAGTCCTGTCATTATTTTGAATGAATAAATACACAGGAGACTAGCTACACACTGGAATGCCTGGAATGCCAATGCAGAACTCAGCTAATAATGGTTCTATAGTGTAAATCAGCAGCATAGCAGGTCCCGGTTTCACTTGGCTGTGCTCCATGAATAGCAGAAGAGACGCTGGGTAACAGTGAATTGAAAATCAGTTTAAAAAGAGGAAGAGGATAAACCTGAAAATGCTCTCTGTTACAGTGTGAACTGTTTTCATAAGCTGAGAATTAAATCTTTAAATGATTAACCCAGAGAAAGTATCTTTTTCAGTGAAGCAGTCACATAATTCTCTTATTAGGAATATCTCTTGAGTGAGTAGGTCCCAAGAAAAGAAGTTAGTGAAAGCATTTTCACTTCAGTCTTCTGTGACCCAGGACTGACCCAAGAGTCATATTCATCAGGGAGAACACTGGGTGCTGCTAAAATTAATTTACATCATGACCTCTGATTGGAGTTCCTACTAGCACAAAGAGACAGCTGTTGACTTGCAAAAAGTGGCTGGCAGATTGATTAATTTATTTATTTTTAACTTTGCTACATATCTGTGGTGAACAAGAACTTAGCAGAGAACTAGGGAACTTCTTCTTTAATGACCATTGTGCATGCCTCTGTGAGTGCATTTGTAATGGGCTGAAGCCTACGCTATGAGATGTTGCTGGCATAGGTTCTTTGGCTAAGTCCAAGAAAAAAAATCAGATGCACCCCAACAATGTATCTTTGCCAAGAAAATCCTACTGTAGACACAGCTATGTTCAGTGAAGTTTTCACAACTACATTGGCAGGATGCTGGCTTCTGGGGGCTTTCACATTGTGTTTGTTGAGAGCATAGCAGCAGTAGAACAAAACCATCCTGGTAGGATCCCCCTCTAGGCTGGCATCATTTCACCCCACTTCAGCTGCTTATCACAGGCTGCTGTTTTGAGAGCATATTGATCTTTGGTCCCTTACTAGACAGCGCAGAAGGGGCAATTTGGCTCCTCTGGAGTGTGGATGAGATCCAAGTTGGACTGAGAAATCTTTGAGAAATCTTCTTCCCTGATTGCAGAGGGTACATTAGTGGCTAGAAGAAACACAGGTCCTAGTATGCCCAGGTCACTGGATCGAATCTGAGATGAAAAAGAACATACATTCCAAAGTAAATTGGAAGTCAGATAGGGCATCTCCAGAATGTGATCATCCCTTTGCCTGAAACTGAGTTTATTGAGGTTTTATTCAGACTGAGAAACTGTGATTTGTGGGAGATTTTTTAGCTTTGCTTTGAGTAGCAGGGGGGAAGTACTCTGAGAGAAAATGGAGGGTTGTAGAAGAAAATTGTGTCCCAAATCAAAAATGTTATGTAAATATACTCTCTTAACTCTCTTAATGGGCTGAGTACCCTCTGGTAAGTGCTTGCCTGCAGTTGTGCCTAGAAAGTGTTTCTCCTTTTCTGCTGGCAGTGAAGTGGCTATTGCTAAAGGTGTGAGGTTACCAAGTCTGTAAGCAGATGCTTGAGGTGGAGAGGATGAAGCAGAGACCCAGTCAGTGCAAATAAGCTGAAATCTTGCGACCTCTTGAAAAAAATATCAAGCATGAGCTGGATCAATCATTTCCATCTCAAAGAGGATGAGAGGAAGGAGGCTGTCTCTTGAAGTAGCTGCAAGCAAGAGGGTGGAAAAAGAGTCTCAGAAGATGGAATCTTCTGCAGAGATCACAGCAAATCATACAGCTCTTGCACTGCTCTGTCCCTTGGAAATTCAGTCAGCTGGGAAAAACACCTCAAATGTGGAGTGACTAAAAGTATCAGGTATCCTAGAAAGCACCTCAGAAGTTCCTGTCTGCCCAGCAGGGAGGTCTTCCAGGGTTACCAGTTATCAAGATTCTCTCAAATTCTGGGCTCTCACTTTGCAGTTGGCAATGCAATTAAGGTGCTGCTTATATGGATGACCAATATATCCGTAAAGTAAGAAATCTGGTCAGATTTTAGCAGCCTGAAGAGTTAAGGTTTTTATAACTTGTAAACCTGGTTAGGAGACAGATCTCAGCTTGTTAAAAGGGATCTCTCTATATGTATTCAATGTGTGCAGGCCACCAGCTCGCAGAGAGTTTTATCTTTTAGCAGAGACATTGTTCTGCTGAAGGAGAACTATGGGGGGTGAAGTTCTGCATGGGCATGACAGAGAGAAACTTACACACCTTCTCATTTACAAGCTTACCTCTATTTTCTTCCATTTATTAGCCAGCACTGTGAGATGCTGTGATAGTCAATTCAACACTTGGGCCCAGAGAGTTTCCCAGTTTAAACATTCCTAGGATTTTAGGTCAAAGACCACCTTTGATTTTGGTACTAAATGCTTACTCAGAACTTTGCCAAAGCCTTTATGTGACCTGAATTCTGCGTCTGTGACACAAATCCATGGCCTGTGACCACAGTAGACATCACATTTCTTTCAATTTTGGCCTTTCCCACATCAAGTTTTTTTCTAAAACTACTGTGATGGCTCTATCCACAGCAGCAGCAGCAGACACAACACAAGGTTGCTGGGCTGCCAAGTAACTGTTTGTATTTCAACTTCTCTGTCCCCTAGGCCCTCTCTGACCAGGTGCTTTCAAGATGCCGTGGTTAAAATGCCTTTTTCCACAGGAAAATGAAAAGCAGGACTGCCCAGTAGCTAACACGCTGGCCCAAACCCCTCCAAGCGGGTTCTGTTCCCAGCTCCCTCTGAGAGCAGCTGTCCCAGCAGCTGTGCAAGTCACTCCACATTTATTTTCTCTCCCACCCTTTATCTGTCTCTTCTATTTAGACTATAAGCCCTTTAGGGCAATAGCTGTCTATAAGTGCGTGTTTATGCCATCAAGAGCACAATGGAGCCTTGATCTCAGCTGGGGACTCTAGACATTATTTGGACTTCAGTAGTAACTGAACTTTCCTCTATCTGGGACTGAACCAGTGAGATGGGAAACTCCATCAGGGAGACAGGACAGGGTGGACAGAGTCAAACAGCTCTTGGGCTCTAGCCGTCAGGGAGTCAGATATGCCTTATAGTATTGTAAGCTTCTGTGGCACTTAGACCTCTGCCAAGCCACCTTCAGCACCTACAAATGGCTTTTACATCCCTGAACTCACTGCCCTGGCATTATAGAATGGTTTGCAAAAGTGCTGGAATTGTGTTTTCCTGTGCTACATATGTTTAATTAGCTGACAGTCGTAGTGTCAGTAGAAATAGAGAGAGATGCACATGTTAAGTGTGGCCATGTTTTAAATTAGCACTGTATGATTTTCAATGGTTTAGAGGCATGATGGGCTTTCCATATGAGAAGCTGCAAAGACTTGGATTATTTAACTTGGAAAGAAGGATAATTACACAGGCTTAATTGGCCTATTTAAAATGATTAATGGTATAAGAAAAGCTGATCATTCCTTCTCTTTACACTCTGCAGTAATATGAGAACTGGAGCTCGTATGTTAAAATAAATCATAGATAAATTTAAAACAAATAGAGGAAATACCCTACAGAGCAGTCTGCCTGTGGAATTCATTGCTGTGGAGCATTAGACTGAGGATGGATCTGAAACCAGGTGGGAAAATTTAACATTTTCAGGACATGATCAAAATCCAGTGCTTGCAGGTGCTCATGTGCTGGCTTCCATTGGTCCGAACAAGTAAGAGCTGATGACACTGCATCATATACTTTCAAACAGTTATGCAGCCCTATCTGAAGATGATAGAATGGTTTGGGTTGGAAGAGACCTTTAAGTGTCATCTAGTTCAACTTCTCTGAAATGAGTGGCATCTACCACTTCTCATGCATGATTTCAGTTAAGCCAGCTCTTCCGGTCAGATTCTTACAGTTCATAGATGGTACAAATAGTCAGCTCTTCTATTCAACCTCTGTATCCTAATGAGGAAGATGGTCCAGCAATGACTGGCCCACTCAGAGTCCAGGACACCCCTTTTCAGAGTTAAGAAGCAATCCCAAGCACAGACACAGGCTGGGTGGAGAGTGGCTTGAGTGCAGCTCCGTAGAGAAAGACTTGGGTGTGTCAGTTGATGACAAACTCAACATGAGCCAGCAGTGTGCACTCGCAGCCAAGAAGGCACCAACCAAATCCTGGGTTGCATCAAGAGGAGTGTGCCCAGCAGGTCCAGAGAGGTGATTTTACCCCTCTACTCGGCACTGGTGAGA
>VZTY01025327.1:431831-456864 GCA_013400935.1 Turnix velox
ATTCTATGATTCTATGTTTAAATGAATGTTGTTCCGTTGTGCTCCTCTGTGACTTTGGCACAGTTTACAAAAGACATAGGTGCTCATTGATAGGGCTGAGGTGTAAAAGTGCCTTGTTTCTGTGAGAAGAAATAAGTGTGTGTTCTTGTCTTGACACTGCACTCCTCTTAAAGTGATATCTACCAAAACCAATCAAGCATTTCCTAAAGACTAAAGAATGAAGAGGATGATCTGATTTCTCCTCTAACAGTGGTAGCCTCCACCAGTGGATGCTAGTCTTAATGGATCTTAATTTCATCAGCTGCTTTACATTTGGTTTTTTTGTCCCGGTGATCTTAATGCTTAGGCTTTTGTTACCTCCATGTTAATTCAGTAAAACTCTAGTGATTGCCACCAAAAATTCTAAAGGCTTGGTGAAAAATCGACTCCTTGAATTTTACCTAGATCTTTCTCAGCAAATAATAAGGGCAATGCAGAGCAGAGGTAATGGGACAGCAGGAACATAAGCATAATGTTGTTTCAGATGAAGAGAGAAGCTGCAAAGTATCTGTGTTGTGAAAGGTGTTCAGACATGAACTTGCAACATGTGGAAATGCTTAGCATAATTTATTATTCTAATCATAAAGACCCATTCTGAAGTGAAATGCTACAGTATCTTTAAACTTTGCCTTCAAGTAGTTCACCATGAAGGCTTGATTAGCATCAACAAAATTCAATCCATGCAGAAGAAGCATTGCTGTGTCAGGCAGGAAGATTTTCCTCCAGGTGAATAGAACTTTTCAAATCAATAGGAATTATTTGTTTTGTTCTTAGTTCTGTAGACCTGATATCCAAACAGCATTATCTGGTCACTTAGTTTTCCCTTTTATTCATCTCTAACCATCACATTTCTCTTCAATTTTTCTGATCTGATCCTATTAAGTAGTGCCAGACAAAAGCCATTTTAGCCTTTTTTACTAAGAGACAAAATTACTCTGTGAAAAGAGCAGGCATCTCAAGACTAAAGCACCACTAACTACCACAGTTGCGAAAGTATTTCAATTGACAGAACATGTTCAAGTGACTCTTGAAGGTGATCCAGTAAAGAAAAGTGAGAAAATGTTATCTCTAGACATATAACCCTAAAAACTTGAGACAACACGGGAGCAGATACCTTTGTGATGCTGATGGCTTGGCTGGAAAATGTCACAAAATAATGCACAGCTAAGGCTGCCAGTGTAGACCTGCATGTGCTATGTACCACAGCACTGATGGATGAAGTTCAGACCTTGTGTCCTGTCTCCTCTAAATTCATTCTTGCAAAGTCCTGAATGTTATAAATGTTTTCAAAACTAAAATCTCTGTCTCCCTCCTTGGTGGTGGGTTACAGTTTCTAGATGTATGTTGTAATTCTGCAAATTCAAAAAATGCCCTTGTCCCTATGGAGAAAAGGCGATCAGAGCAGATGTAAAAGCTGTTGTTGTGGTTCTCCTTTGCCTTTTACTGTCCATCTTTGTCCCCAGAGTTTGGTATTAGTTTGTAGGAACAAATGCCTGAGATTTTTTTATAACACCTTGAGGTTAGTTAAGACAAATATCAACACTGGTTAAGAAAGTAAAATTAATGAATTAGAGATCTGCAAGTTCAGTGACAGATATATTTTCACTGTGATAGGAACAGGTTATCCAGAAACGTGGTGGAGACTCCATCACTTGAAGCATTCATGATCAGATTTGATGAGGCTCCAAGCAATGTGATCTAGTGCAAGGTGTTCCTGCTCATTTCAGGATCATTGTTCTAGATCACCTTTGAACTTTCCTTGAAACTCAACATGTTCTATGATTAATTGGATTTAGTGGGCCTATAGGAGACACAAAACTCAAGGAAGATGAAGTCAGGACATGTTCTGTATGCTTTGTGACAGAAGATAGTTAATAAAATGCTGAGCTGTGTTGTCTCTAGATGCCATTACTATGCCCCAAACATGCTGAATTCCATCTCTTTTCTCTCCGTGATATTTTGTTTCTCAGTGGCTCACCATTTTCTGCTTCAAGACTTTTGTGATCTGTAATTCCATTGCCTTCTGACCCAGATGCCACTTTCTCTCCTTAGTGATGGAGTTCATTTATTATCTGTTCTCCTCAGGTGATCAGAGCTGCCTACCTGACACCAGCAAATCACTTGCTAGAAGAAGATCAGCTCCCCAAATGGACAGACCCTGTTCATTTAATTCTCTTAAGCAGTGTTCCCTCAATAGGAAAATCCCCGTTTTACACCTTTATTCCACTTCCTCCTTTCACCCCTATTTTTAGTCACACAAAACTGGTTATTTCTTCTTGTTTTTAGGTTATGCTTTAAGATGACAAGTGACACACATGGCATACATACCCTTTTGTGCAAAAGCTGATGGTCTACAGGAGACAAGCCACTTGGCTAAGCTGGGGTTGTCAGCATAAAGAGTGAGGAGGAGGAGTTTTTGGGCTGGTGTGTTTAAATATACCTGGCTCTGACAATCAGCATTGTAAAATATGCCACCATTTGATTCACCATTTATAAAGCATTTAAAGATAATTTTAAAGAGAAGTCAAATCTGGAAAAAGATGTAAAAAAAATGCTCAATTCTCATTTTTATTTCGTCAGTAATTATACTGAATTTGCAAGGGTTTCTCTGTGGGATAATGACTTTGTGATATGAATTTAAAAATATTGGTTAAGTTCCATCATGATACTCTTTTTTAAGCATCCTCACTTGCAGCAAAATTATTAACTTTTTCCTGTGTATGGAAGTCTTGATTTCCTACTTGTCATTCATAAGACTTCTGAAAGATGGTGTCTTATTTGACCTTAAATCCTTGGAAACTTCTCTACATACTTCTTTCTTGGCTCTTTTTGCTTTTGTCTTGAAGAAAATCCATTAGACTCAAAGAATTATTCATTCTGATCACTTCCATAAAGTGAGTTCCAGGCAGCAATTAGTTCTCGCACAAAGAGTTACTTTTTCACACTGACAAATGAAAAAAAAATTGGCAAAATTTGATGTATTTTACACACTGCTCTTCATGATTTTTATATAGATCAGGCTTGAAAAATGCAAGTCTTTGTAGTAGAGGATCCAAAGTCTTTCACTTAAGAGATTAGCGCTTTCGGTTTTTTGGAGATAAAATAAATAATTCATTCAATATTTATTCTGAAAACCTGCTATCCTAAGTTAGAAATAATAATCTCATAACAGGGACTGTCAAATCTGATGTAGATATGCTGTCTTAATGTTAAACTGTTTTTCTTTAAAACAGTAAGGTCATGCAAACTACTTTGAGGATGGTGTATATATATATACATATATATAGAACACAAATCTAGAATAATTTCACAGAAGCTTGACTGAGACATGATAAATTATATACTAGCCTTAAATCCATGCAGAAAACAGCAGAAAGATGAGAGATATAACAATATATGGAAAAGCCAAGTCCAGTAAGACACCAGAGGAGAGACAAAGTCCATTCTACAGAGTAAAATGGGTATCAGAGTCTGTTTACCAAAGACAATGCTCCAAGTTCATTGAACAAGATGAACCAAAGCTCACTTAGCTCCTGCTCCCTATGTTAAAAGTTAGAGCCAAAGCGTTCCTGCAACAACATGTTACCCTGAATGGTAAAATAAGACAGAGAATCAAGAATTAGCAACAAAATAAACTGAAGTGTCTTCAGAAACAGGCAAGTTAAGAAGCTATAATGCCATTCATATTGCTGGTTGAGTGAATTTCATAGTCAAATCTCCATCAGTGGGAAAACATCCAGTCTCAGAAGTGGATCAAGAAGTCTATCTGCTTCTAGCCTGGAAGTTCAGGTTTAGAGGTGGGTAAATACATGAGTGTGGTGATATTTTTCCAGAGGAAGAGGTTCTTCCAGCTTAAAGATTTAGGCAAGGTATTTGGGCTCGTATTTCCCAAATTTCACAGGTTTTTCTATCCTCAAGGCATCACAGAGCTTTTGTTTTGTGTTGCACTTGAGAAGTCAAAAGGTGCAATAGTAAAAATTATAGTATGCTGGTGGAGGAGAAAAAAATAAAAAATTTTTGCCTCTCCAGAATACTGCTTCTAATTTGCATATTACTTATAGTCTCTGGCAATGGCTGAAAGAGTACTTCCATAGAAATATACCACTCTATTGCATACTGTAAAAAATACTAAATTATTACAGTGTCCAAAAATAAAAAAATGAGGCATGCAGGAGGGTAGTGAATAATCCGAGGTTACAATGAAAATAATTTTTATATCTTTCCTCATCTGATCTACATTTCTAATTTGTCTTGGGGTTTTCTTATGAATTAAAACTATGTGAAGCAGCAGGCTGCTTTAAGATGTGAAAACAAACATGATCTGAAAACCATGCCTTTTTGAGCAATTGGTTTTCATTAATTGTTCCTTTCTTTGAGTTTCCAAGCAAGGAGTGAAAAAATATATATCTAGGCAGAAAGTCAAAATTCCTTTAAAATGTAGGGTGGATTTTTTTTTTTTAAATTTTGGATTAATTTATTGCAAGCTAACTCCAGGAGGTAATTACAGCTAGGTTTTCTTGTGTTATTTTTGACATTGAGCCTAAAGTTTAAACTGAGTCCCATGGAGGATTTGACATCTGCAAAGGATAGTCAAAATGATGGTCTTTTCATGCAGTAGTTTATGACGCTGGAAGCCCTGTGAGAAACAAATTTCTAAGGGAGTCTGCTGTTCTACTGAGACCACAGGGCAACAGTGTTGTCCTGGAATTAGCACAGGTGGCTAGAGGGAAACACTGATGGGTTAAATGTTTACTTGTGACCATGAACTAATTTAAGAAACGACAACAAAATCAACTTCGATCTTGAGCATCTGTGTTCTCAGATGAACAAGTCAACACAGACCAGGTTAGATATTCAGTTCTGGAAAAAAAAGCCTAAAAACCCAACATTCTCCAGATCTGCTCTGCTGAAGCCATAAAAGGGTTCCTTTCATTAAGCTGTAAAGTGGGCATATTTATGATCAAACAATGGTGATAGGTAAACAAATCTTGAAAAGTAAACCATTGTAGGAACTGCGTTATTAATAATGATTGCTTTTCCAGAATGAAAAACTCTCTTATTCTTAGGAATACCACCAAATCAAAGTATTTTACCCAGAGGATCATCTATCTTCTCACAAAAATCCTATTTGTAATTTATTTTTCTAAGTTACTGTATTTGGGACAAGAAAGGCAGAGAAAGGTTGAGAAAGGATGAGTCTGTTTCAGGCCTTTCTCATTGCCTGTTGAAGAAAACATCTTCCAGGGAAGAAGATATGTTTCCCTCAGCAGGGTGCTTGAAGATTCTGCTGCAGAAGGTCTTGGCCCACTGCTGTTAGCAGCAAAGCCAGCCATTCTGCTTCTCTCTGGAGGAAAAGGGAGACAAAAATAATGGTGATTTTTTGGGTCTGTGTAGAATGAAGCATAGGTTTCCACTCTCAACCCATCTACCTGCTGACAACATCACCATCACTTCTTGCAAGGACACTCATAAGATGAGGGATAAAGCTCAAGAGCACAGGATGGCCATACTGAGGATGAATAACCTCACTGAAGTCAGATGGAGAAATGTATTTTCTCTACCTTTGAAATACAAATTTTATATTCA
Organism: Turnix velox; assembly: GCA_013400935.1. Taxonomy (NCBI): domain Eukaryota; kingdom Metazoa; phylum Chordata; class Aves; order Charadriiformes; family Turnicidae; genus Turnix; species Turnix velox. The sequence goes on from VZTY01025327.1 coordinate 437,457, forward strand.
TTGACTATATGTAGAGACATGCTTAAATACCTACAAAGAGAAGAATGGGTTCCACTATTTTGGTTCTGTCCTACATTTCCTTCTCTCTGCTCTACATGTTGTCACAGGCTTCAGCTTGGAATGTGGACTAGATTATCTACTCATCATATCAAACGGCCTTTTTGTTTACAGCTTATTCCACAGAATTTTTCTCTAATTATATGAATTATGAGTGTGTCTGTATATCATCCTCTCATATCCATCTATTTCTTGCTGACCTGACAGATCTCTGCCAAAAATGGTCTCAGACTGGTGAGGGAAAGCAGAATTGTCAGTTTCATGCTTCTGCTTCTCCATAGTCACATCTTGAACATTTTAATTCAAGTATCTTGTAACCTGTACCCTCATGCAAATTTGACATCCAGTCACAGAGTTGGCAAGATGTAATGAAGTGTTGCTGCAATAGCAAGGGCCATCTCACAATGCAGCATCAAAAGGGTCTTGTTATATTCCTCAATGCCATCAACACAGTGTAGTACACAGCCTTCATCAGAGAGGGGCAGAACAACAGTTTCAGGTGCCAGTGAAATCTCAGCAGGGCTCTATGGCCCTTTTAGAGATGAGTAGTTTGAGGCATTTTCATCTTCTTATATAACACACAGGAAATTGACTGGAAAAGTGTCATCAGAACAAAACGCTGTGCTCAATGGGGCTTGATCTTCAATCATAGGTCATCCAGGTGAGGATTTAAATTATGTTTAACTATTAAAAATAGATAATTGAGAGAATTCAGGGACTCTCTTTACACTGTAGCACTGAATGCATTAGATTCCTACATGTTTGGGAGGTAAAGGGGAGGGGAAAGAAATCTGTGTCCTATTTCTGGAGAAAAAAATGTTCCTCTTCATAATCATCTATAAAAGATTATTGTCTTCATTTTATGTAAATTACTCCATATGAAGTAAATAAAAGAGTATAATCAAACAGTTCAGTGGTGGTGAACATTTCAAGTAAGAATATGAAGGAGTCTAGTAAAGGCACCACCAATCCACACCATTCTTATTAGGACACCTACATCTTTAGTTTTTCCTCCTGTTTTTACTGTTTGATGAAAATTCATCTATCATCTCAAGAAGTTCTCTTGCAGCTCTGTTACTCCTTCAGACTATGCGGCCTTTGTCAGGCTAGCACTTGGAACTTGAATTGCCATCTATGGAGAAGCTGAATCAGAACACTTGTCTGTTAGTAACAGCTGTACCAGGTTCGTGAGCACTTTTAGGAGCACAGTGTTCTCCATGTTAACAGTAACTTTAACTGCCTACTTGGAAGTGGGTAGCTTTGGCTCTGAAAGTGGGGTTTGAGTGGATCACGTGATCAGCCTTGACCTTTTTTTATCATCACGACACATGGTGCCAATACACCCACCTTGCATTAAACACTTCTTAATAGAAGTACCCAACTGTGCCTTATTGCCATATTAAAGCATTGAGATGCAGGAAATGGAACAAGGCTGAAAGCATTCACTCTGCTGTGCCGTCCTTGCAGTACAGTTGTCAGGAAACATAAGACTTACTGGCATTTGAATACATCCTTCCATTTTTTACTCGCAGTAGACATAATCTACAAGGCTGGCTGGAATTTTTTCAAGTATTACCAAGGAAGTCTGCAGAATGATTCAAATCTGGTTAGCTTCCTAGGGGAACCATGCCTACTGCATTTGGGTAGTATGTTGCACATATAAAAGTCCCAGTCTGGGAAAATGAGAAGTCAAATTCTGGTGGAATTTGACATATAACATGTGGAATGATTTCAGGAAAGCATTCCTCCACACTGCAAATATGGTTCCTCATTTGCAAATTCTAAGGAACAATGACATTGAAAATTAGTATCTAACAATGGGTATCATTATGTAGGCAATTAGGTCTTATTTGTGGATGTGCTAAAGGACACTGAGTCAAATTTTTAGTTTGTAAGTTTGTAATAACATACAATAAAGAGAGACAATGTTATTATTCTCTGGTAAATAGATTAATAAAATTGAACTTGAACCCCATTTTTACCAAAAAAGAGAAATCAATTGTTTTGGATGACAAAGGGGAGCCATTCAAACAAGCTGATGTTTTCCAAAAGTGATTCTTCCCAAATGAGTGCCCAGATGCCCTAAACCTGTTTATTTCACAATAATTCTTGGTATATACTGCCCCATGCAGGTCCTGTAGCACTAGGTGTGTGTATGATTCACTTTAAAATCAATGGGTCCTTTATATTTCATGGTGGTTACACAGTGTTCATATGTGTTCCTTCCCAACTACACTTTCTGAAAATTCATCTTCCACCTCAAAGCCCCATTTCATTGCATTTCCCTGTCATTCCACCTCATGTTTGCTTAGTAATTACAGGACACAATTTTCCAGTGATCAAATCAAATGGCATTAATACGTGCCTGTGTGCAGCTCAGTGTGAAAGAGCCTTCTCTCCCCCTTTTGGGAGCTCATTATTACATACACAATCTTTGTGTTTTTATTAGTCAGTCATATGATTTGTGGGGTAAAGGGTACTGACAATATTGTTTCACATACATCAAAGGCTGAAACACATTTTAACAAGAGCCAGCAGGTTACACACAAGCCCCAAAACACTTGTTATAGGTGTGACTCCCCCAAACCAAACCAGGCAGTGAGTGTAGGCAGAAATCATTCTAACTCTCTGCAGCAGTTAGATCAGCAGCTCTAAAATAGGAATTACTCATTTCTTTAAAAAGTACATTTCTAAAATGTCATTAATGTAAGCTCTGGGTCTAGCACACTTCTTTTTTGGCTCTGCCTTATTGAGAGAAATGAGGCATGCTTGATGACTTGTATAGCCCTTCCACAAATTTCAATCATTTATTCTCTTTCTAGGATTAGGCTGCCCATAAAACGTCACCCCATTTTCAAAATTTTCTTCCTAATTATTTTTAGAATATAGGAGTAAAAAGGAGAGTAAATGCTCTCTACAAAATTAACATGGAAAGGAAGAAAAAGTGAAAGGAAGGAAAAAGAGGGAAAAGGAGGCACTTTGTTTTCTGAGGCAGCCAGTCTTCTAAGCCCTGTTAAGTACAGTAATTATAAAAAATTTTATTGGTCTCTCTTTGCATGTTTTTTTCCTCATTTGCTTGCTGAGTATCACAGAAAAAACCTACCTCTTTTGTCTAAGTGCAATGTAGTCCTCCTGAAACTCTATCCCAAGGGAACCCAGTTTTAGGAAAATGTGTTGTAAGTTTCCCATGATTACCAGTGATGTGATTTTTTTTCTGCTTTGGATAATTTATGGGGAACCAAGACACCTGATTTGATGATTTTGCTAATACTGGGTCTACTGAGGCAAATCTCCCATTGACTTCACTGCAAGCAGACTCTGCAGGCTAGGCATCCCCATACTATTTCCATACAGGGTGAAATCTAACCTCACTGAGGCTGGTTGTAGACTCCATTTGATTAAAATAGATTTGAAGCAATCATTTTAATGCACAGAAAAATGTCCAATGGATCTTAACAGAAATTATGTTGGAATTCCTTTGGGAATAGATCACGTTGTTCTGATGAAGCCCATAGTCTTCAATGTTTCTGAGAAAAGCTGAGAGAAATTAGGAATAAGACCACTGAGCTCACATAAAGCTTCATTGAGAATGAGACTGGGGTTCTGCAGTATTTTTTCTCATTAAAAAAAAAAAATTATTCACAAATTTGCTAGTATAATGATTTATTAGAGAAACTATTTTGCACTAATTTCCATCAACAGACCATCCCTTCTGGTACAAGAGTATCTAAGTCCTGGCTTCATCTGAATTTAAATAATCTGATTCTTATTTTGACTGGATAAAAGCTTTTTGATCTGGGTAAAACTTTTCTGACAAGAGTTTAGGTGAAGCAGGCATATTCTAACTGAGAAAATTGCTTTGCTCCCAATTTCCCACAGAATGGCTGCTCTGTCATAAACTCCCAACCACACTTCCAACTAAAAATGAGACAGAGAAGCCAACTTTCCAGGTATCTAAGCCAATCCTTGTAGCCACTTTTTAAAAATCTCATGTAAGTCTCTTAAATTTGGGTTCATGATGGAGGACTAGACATAGAGATTTTGGAAAGGGTCCAGAGGAGGGCCATGAAGATGATCAGGGGGCTGGAGCACCTCCCCTATGGGGACAGGCTGAGGGAGTTAGGCTTGTTCAGCCTGGAGAAGAGAAGGCTGTGGGGTGACCTCATTGCAGCCTTTCAATACCTGAAGGGAACCTACACCCAGGAAGGGAGTAAACTCTTTGAAAGGGCTGACAATAGCAGGACTAGGGGAAATGGATCCAAGTTGAAGGAGGGAAGATTTAGGTTGGATGTTAGGTGGAAGTTCTTTACTTGGAGAGTGTTTAGGTCCTGGAACAGGCTGCCGAGGGAGGTTGTGGATGCCCCGTCCTTGGAGTTCTTCAAGGCCAGGTTGGATGGGGCCCTGGGCAACCTGATCTAGTAAATGTGTTTGTTTGGTGGCCCTGCTAGGCAGGGGGGTTGGAACTACATGATCCTTGAGGTCGCTTCCAACCCGGGTCATTCTGTGATTCTGTGACTAGCATGAATGGGCAGCTGCCATGTGCTGGTGAAGCATGGGAGAAGGTGTGCTAGTCCTGGGCACCAGCAAGGATAATATTCCCTCTCTCCCCTGCCACCTCACCACTGCAATTGTGCACTTGGGAGGAAGGCAGCCCATAATATTTATCAAGATTAATTATTGTAGTATTTGCTCAATTTCTTCAAAAAGTAAAAAGGTGGGCTCTCAAGAATATTGATCTATGTTTTTGAATGGCCACATTATTGTACAAAAAATCCCGCAAGGAAACACAGCATCTGAACAGAAGGCAAAAATAAATGCTAAATCCATCAAAATAAATATTTGACTCCCTTATCTTCCCACTGAAACCTTTATTTTTCTTTCTGCCTGTTTTTTCATAAGATAAAGTCTCTCCAGGGATCTGTTTTGCCCTGAATGATGGTGGTGGGTAGGAAAGAGAAGAAAAAAGGTTTTCCAAATCTTCTGATAGCCTTACCCAGAGCTGCTGCTCTGAGCAGCGGTGACTGGCAGTACCAGTCACTGAAATTATGCCAAAAAAATCAAAGCAGAGGACCATGGGACTTGCCACTCATGCTTCATGCTATTGCCCTTGCCAATGTAGATTCCAGAAATTGGATCAAATTGTTAAGGAGAAGCTTGTAATGCTGTCGAAACAGTACTAACTGGACTCTGGTCTTAACCAACAAAGACCACCCTGAAAGACCACTGTAACCTTCTGATTTGGTTGCTTTTTAAAGACATTCAAAAGTGGATTTTGCACTTCCTATAGTCTCTGTGACCTTAGCAGCTCTAATCATCCAATACTTCTCCTCATTGCAAAAAATAACCTTTGCTAAGCTGTGATTCTTGCCTCTGTTTGGCTCCTCTGCAAATTCTGGAAGCCATGATGCCTGCAGTAGCAGCTTTAACTCAGCCACAGATGAGGTTGCTTGATGCAAGAATTGTAGGGTGACATTTTGTGACTCATGTTATGCGGGACGTCAGGCTAGATGATCGTAATAGCTTTAAAATTCATTAATCTGTGTGGAGAAATATCTGTGAAAGGATTAAATAGAAGTCCCAACGTTTATTCTACATGACAAGCAAATTGGATTCAAACAAAGGTCTTCAAAGCTAAAATGTAAACATTAAGCTGCCAACTCCAAAGTTTGAAAGGTCACACAAGCAAAACTTACCACTGACTGAGATTGATTTTAGCTACATTGTTCTTCTTTCCCTCAAAATTTCAAGGCGCTTTCATTTAAAATTTTTAAAAAAGAAGATATTTCCATTTGAAAGCAAATTAAATTTTTAAATTGAATTACACTATAATAATAGATTAAGATAGCCAAATATTTCATATTTATCTAAGAGAATTTTTGACTGAGCTGGAATAAGATGTATTTTTTCACTTTGAAGATTTTTTCCTTAGATTCCAAGATTTTGCTTCTGTTCTGGACTTTTTCTTCAATAACATAAAAATATTCATGGGGTAAGGAAATCACTTCCTTTTGAGCACTACCAACCATCCAGACTGGGCCTTGTGATTTGAAATTTCAAAGCACTCGTGCTGTTTGATGTATGTTGAGCTCCAGACATAGAGAAATCAATCTGTATAGCTCTGCCTACCTCGGTAGCTGCAGTCAATGTACTGTAAAGTCTTTGTTAAATATTTAATAATTAGCTGCGGCTTAATAATGTGTGTCTGAAGAAATGCTGAAGGCTGTGAGGGGATATTGAAAGAATGCTGTGTCCTGAAATGAATGCCTTGAGATATTATATATTGTGCTGTGGTGGTTTCCTCACTCAGCAAATTGAGTGGCTTTGCTACTTGGGGGGAAACAGGCAATTGTGTCTAGTAGACATCTGCTTTTGTAACCTCCTTTTTCCCAGGGAGAATCCACTTAGAGATCTGAGAAAAACCCTGTATGGTAATCCCAGGCCCAGAAATGCTTCAGTGGAAAGAGTTTCCTTTAGACTGATCATGTTTCCACTGAATAAAAGCATCTTTTATTCTATGCAGCAACAGAATGAAGTAAGAGTTGTGCTCAGGCATGTCTGCCACTCTTGACATATAGACCATCCCACCAACATATAAAATTAACTCTTGTAGACTCTGAAGGCAGACTGTTTGGGTAATTCCTATAGACTCTTTAGCCCAGTATGGGGTTTTTTTCCAGCTCTGTAAGTAACTTAGATCCTTGACTTGTTTAAAACAGTGATGGTGATAGTAAATGCCTCTTTTCTCAACAGCACTAAGTCTCCTTCAGAGGCAGAGTTTTAAAGCCAGAATTTGGATGCTGCTGCTGAATAAGGGTATATGCTAAAACCAGAATAATTAGGATATGTGAGGGCCTTACACTACAATCATAAAGCTACAGATTTTTGGTGAAAAAAACCCCAAAAGTAAAACAGTCTGAGAGAGCTGTGACTGTTCAGCCTGGAGAAGAGAAGGCTCTACAACTTTGCACACCCCACAGCTTCCCAGTGATGATGTTACAGACTAAGTAACAGAGTAGGCTTAGATCTACAGATGGATACTTGGAAGAGAAACAAAGCAGTTTTAACATTCCCTTGGAAGTAAAGTCCCTGGGTGCCACTTGCACACTGAGGGCATCAGAATCTAAGCCCATTTGTCTAATGAGTTCTTGTAGGAAATAAATAAGAACTGTACCAATAGATATGTAAGGATAAACTTGCTAAATGTGTGCATGACAAGCATAAAGAGCATATGTGTGTGTATAGAAAGAAAGAAAAAGGCATGAATCATAAGAAATTGTTACCTGGCATAATTTGCCTATGACAAACTGAGGAAAAAAATACTTCCATTCAAATACATTATGACATATTAATATATATTTGCACAGTCACAGATATGGGAAAGCCACTTCACAGCTCCATTTACATCCATGCATCTGTATTCCAAATCTAGCTCTAGATGCACGCCTCCACCTCTTTCTAACCCACTCCTATCCTTGGTGACATGTGACTCCCATTAACATTAGTGGCACCACAGACACCAGGACAGAGCATATCCCTAAAAAAACCACTGGCATGTAGGTGAACACATCACTCCTATTTTCCAATCTTTACACCAGTTCCCCGTGAAATTCTCTATTGATTTTGAGGTTTTACTGCCTATTTTTAAGGCATTCAGTGGCTGTGGCACAATTTATCTGGCGGATCTTATGTCACTCTGTGCTCCTGAGGGTCAAAACCAGCAGAGTTATTAAGTCTGCTCAAGGAACAGTCTAACTTTTTTTTTGGAGCTAAGGTTTTCTACCAGCAGTATGGAGTTACTGGAAGAGTTGTGCTGTTACTGAACTGCTCTTTCTTTNATATGGAGTTACTGGAAGAGTTGTACCACAGCTGTTACTGAACTGCTCTTTCTTTCTTGATTAATAAGAATAAAGCAAATTAAATGCATTTTAGCGGATTTTGTTCCAGTTATATACTCAAGAATCTTGAGACTTAAGGCTGAAATACAGTTGAAAGATGCATCATTGAGGTACAGTCAAAATTACAGTTGTTAAAAACTCTTAAGTTTATTCAAGACCACTAATCCTCCAACTGTTCTAATACTATTCCATTCCTTGCATTCCCCAGTGCTTCAAACTTGAGGATAGATCAAGGGATGTCACCCACTTTCATGCCCATAAGCAAAAAACACATTCCAGGTTTCCTACCCTTATGAAATTTATCCTTGTATCTTTCCTACATTTTCAGTTGCTGATTTCCATACATGCCATAGAGGAATTACACTCATAATTTTCAGATTTTCATTTAGTAGAATAGTGAAAATTGACAATGTGAAAATTTACAGTGAGGGAATAATTTATCAGTTAGAGATCATCCCTATCTGTTTAGAATTTACTGAGACCTGAAGTCAGCTGAGATCAATCCAGGCCAGGATGTCCAGAAAGAGCATGTGACTCTTTCAAAATCAAGATCCAACTCAATACTTATTATTTTAATATTTTTATTGCTCTTGAGCCAAAAAGTAGCTCTGAGTGTTCAGAAATCAACAGTTGCATGCTTCTGTTTTGTTTCCCAAATGAGCTGAGTTCAGCTCATAGGGCTACTCTTCATGTAACTGACAGAGCTCTGGATATATCAGAGGAGGTAATAATTTAGGAAACACAGCAGATAAGACGGATTATAGAATTGTTTCTAACAAAAATAAATTATAAACCTGTTTCCTTCTGGACTACTCATCCTTGCCCAAGGCATCATTTATTTGGAAGAAAAAAAAAATTAATCTCCTTTAAGATTTATTAGCTGGGTGCACTTTAATTTTGTCTTGTCAGACTCAGGCTAAACAAGTGCCCTCGCTGTGAGGGTGGCAGTCAAATCTGTGTCTGTCTTGTTTGACTGCCATTTTCTCAGGGCTTAGGCTGAGGGTTTTCTTGGTGATCCTTGCTCCCCTGCTGTGAGAAGCTGCTTCTAGTGCAAAAGCTCGAGTCAGTGCCAGCTTAACCCTTGCTTTCTTCCTCATCTCATGCAAGAACATTTTCACAGATGGGAAGCAGCAGTGAAGAAGGCACTTGCTCCACAGGAGCAATCACAAGTTTCAGCAGGAGCAAAGGGGCACAGAGGCAAGTCTCCTGGGTCTCCTCTGGACTACTGTGGGTGGATGCAGCTGCTGCTTCATGAGCTGCCCTCTGCAGAGATCACTTATTCTCACTTGAGTTTTCCTTATGTACTTAAATCCTCCTTTTGTTTTCCTGAAGAAATTCATGGGCATCATTGATCAGTCAATAGATTTTTCAGTTTTGCTTTACTTGTTTATTTTCCTGTTTCGTGACTTTATCTGTTGTGCCTGCAGCCATTTTAACTTAGATAATAATCACTAACTCACAAGCTGGGACGAGATATTATACGCAGAGGAAACAGCAAAATGCATCAAAAAAGAAGATACTCTTATGATTCAGTACCTGATTTTTTTTCCATTGCAGAGATGCTGTTCAATAGCATGGATAATGAGTTTGGGTTGGAAAGGACCTTAGAGATCATCCAGTTCCAGCCCCCTGCTCTAGGCAGGGACACCTCCCAACATTCCAGGTTGCTCCAGGCTCTGTCCAACCTGGCATCAAACACTTCCAGGGATGGGACAGCCACAGCTTCTCTGAGCAGCCTGGTCTAGAGTCTCACTGCCTTTACAAGAAAGAATTTATTTCTAGCATCTAATCTAAATATCTCCTCCTTCATTTTTAATGGCAGTGGCATCATTCAGAAAGCCTTCCTATTTATTACCATTGACAAGTCCATAGCACTTTATGCAATGCCTCCTTCCAGCTCACATCACAAACAACTGGATACATGCACAAAAATATTCCAAACTTTTCCCAGTATTTTCCATTGCCTTTTTGTGTATTTATGTGCATGTGCAACAGTCTAACCCTGACCAGGGATGGGAGCAGCTCAGTCCCAGTCAAAGCAATCCCTGAGGCTATGGACACAAAAGCACAGAGGCAGTGCTCAAAGGACAAACCTTTGAGCATGTTGTACAGTAGCAGCTGGGCACAAACCCATGTCTGCATGCCCAGGAGCATGAGAACAGAGCAGTTGGGGCATTGAAAATCAGACAGCCAAAGACATGAGAAAATTGCCCCTGAATCATCCTGGGATAGAGGAGTAAATTTGCCACTCTTAGGGCCAAGCCAAGGCTCTTCCAGAAATTGTGACATCTGTCTGCAGCTTTTAAAAGCCAGAGCAGCTTGATTTGTGAGAAGTTAATCCACCCATGTGCCTGTAGCTGGAGTCAAGTTTGCAGGACATGTAGTGAAAGGCTTTTCAGATTAAAGAGAATATACACAAAACATAAAGTGGTAAAAAAATTGGTCGTATCAGAAGTGATTACATTTCCTTTGACTTTGGTGTCACCAGGATTTCAAACAAGATATGACTATCCTCCCTAATGGAGAGGATTACATGGAGATGTCTGACCATTACAACCAATGGTGCTTGCCCAAAAAGGCTCTCTCTCTCAGTTTTACAGCTAACATAATGTTTCCATTTCTCTGAGGGTCCAAGCGACTGGTAGTTTTACATTCCCTTCTTCATATATCAGTGGCTCATAAAAAAAAATGAGAGAAGCCACCATCTGACCAGTTTCTATTGAGATAGTTTAAGAAAATTATATGGAAACCTAGCTGCCTCCAATCTTTTTTAAGTTACCCAGCCTTTCATTGGAGGAGAGTAAATCTGGGGTTTTCTTTATCTTGCTTTACTCAAGAATTATTGAGAAAAAATCTGAAATGATGTAATAAACTTTAACACCTCATTTAAAAAAAAAAAAAAAGAATTAAAAAAAAGAAAAGTCAAATCTATAAATCATTGATATTTTCAGATCACCAAACAGGAATTCAGAGAACTCCAGAGGTATATGCCATTGGTCCAGACATCCTGTGTTTTATTGTTTTAAGATGCTTCCCTTATTCATCTGGTGCTTTTTATAACATGCCTCATGTTAAATTTAACATGCTTCTTTCCTTCATCTGTAGCTTTTTCTGAGCTACTCTTTGATGATGAAATATGGACTGATGCAGTCAATAGTCTTTGGCTAGAAAGTGAAAAAAAAAGATGTTTCTCACTAACGTCTTCCCTGTGTTGCCTCTTGCAGTCTTTTCTTTAAACTCACCTTTCACTTCTGCAGAGCCACCAGGGAGAAGAAATTCAGTGGGTGCCAGCACCCTCGGTAACTGATGTTTGAAACACAAGACCCCTGCTCTGACCAGAGCAGCTCCACTCCTGGCATCCCTTATGTTAAGGAGGATCACTGGCTTGAAAAACCTCCTTTCAGCTGCTTAGCAATTTCACAGCAGAGCTGTTTGCAAAACAGAATTCCCTCTGGTCACACAACCAGGCTGGTTCTCCCCCTTGCCATGCAGGAAATAAAGGGAAATGAGAAACCACGGAGCTTTCTTCTTGCCTCCCCTTGCTTCAAGGGTCCTCCTTGCCACATACCAAGCATTTATCTTTCCCTTGAGATGTAAGGAAAGACAGACTAAAAAAATAGCCACTACTTGTTTCTGCAGAAACCCTTCAGAAAATTCAGCTGTCCATGTCCTATGGGCTCTGTGCTGAACACACTGATTCAAGTTGTGTCTTTTCAGCTTCTTGAGAGAGGAAAAAACAGAGCAGATTGACCACTGTGCTCTGACTCTCTGACCTGTATAAAACCCGTCTGGAAGTGAGCAATGCCTCTCTTGATTGTTGTGTCTTTAGGCAAATATCTTCATCTTCCTCACAGTTGCTATGGAATGCTACTAACTGAAGCCATTGCCTCTTGATTCCACCTGTGATGTAGGTGTTTGCTTCTGCCTTAGTCATGCCAGACTCCCTATGGAGGTCTATCAGGATGTGATTAATTTCATCTTGAAATGAATCTAAAATCATTCAGATCAACAGTGCCTCAAAACTGTTTCATCTGAACACCTCTTTTTGACTACAATAGGAGACCAGGATCACCACCTTGGGTTTTGCCATATGTGTGCTGGAAGGATGATGTCAACCAGAGCTATGTCCCAGGAACACATTTTATTACACTGTATGAGGCCACACACACTGAGGCTTTGTGGTTTTTTTTCCTCTAATAGTTGTCAGTAGGGGCAAAATAGAAGGTTTTCCCAATGTAAGCTGACAGTCCCAGTGGGATCACCCTGTTTCATGAAAAGCATGGCAACACAGCAAGCTGGCATTTTAATGGATAGTGTTGCACAAGCCCTTACCTCGAGGAGAGAACATAGGAGTTACAGATGTCACTGAGGCTTGAAAGTTGGTAAAAAAAAAGGATTTTCATGAGACATCAGTTTTATGTAGCTTCAGGCATCCATGTTGAAAGGATCTACATATGAGCTGGTCACTTACTTATATTTCTACCATCAACAAAAAAAAAAAGTGAAGTGAAATTAGGAAGCAATTTTTGAAAATTGATAGTCAACTCAAGAATTAACTCAACTCAATTTTGACCTAATTCTCAGTCTCTCTGAGCAAAGTGGTTTACTTCTCATCTAGCCCAGACGTAGACATCTGCACTGTTGAAACCTATGGTTAATTTAAATTAATCCCCTTTAGATCTTTCAATATCTAAATCTAAAGTAAACAAATCAAACAAACCTAAATTCCAATAGACAGAAATAAGGTTTTCCAGACAGTGATTATCCAATTGAGTTGAGGGTGAGATGAATCACCTACAAAATGCCTCTGCCAAGACACTCCATTTCTCATTGCTAAGGTTGTGCCTTTATTTCTTCCTTTTGTAATCTAACACGACTTTTGAGTTTATCTGTATAGCTAGATAACAATTTCTATGTGAAGAACTCACAGAACAGTATTTCTAGGTAAAAATATCTACAGTCATACCTGAAACATATGTGGCATGTTATGATATTGAATGCTAGAAAATTTTGGGGAAAACTTCTGCATATTTAGAAGAATCTTCTGTGAGTCATCTCCCTCTAAAAAACCTGGCCATAGGAGCAGGAAGATTATCCTGAACAGTATTCCATCTTGTTTTGCATGTAGTTTGGTTATGCCCAGGATCCTTATTAATATTTGTGGATCTGAAACTAACATTAAATATCTGCATCCTGCAGAGAAGAGTCCTAAATGCCTTGGAGGCTTTCGGCACTCATCATACCCCATTTGACAATCATGTGGTTTACCGAAGTGCAAATGCAAGACCAAGAAGTGCTGTTGCTACTGGATGTTCATGTATTTCTTGTGGTAACAGCCTCTAACAGGTTAGATTGGCACTGGTGTCATGGGTGGAGTGATTAATGTCACTCATAAGGGAGAAGTAATGAAATATTTATTAATTTAAGACAGTGATTTAATGAAGTTTGATAGTAAGTGTGACAGTGTTTTACGAGATTTGATGTCAAGGTGCACTCTATTATTTACTGCATGGAGGAGAGGGTAAGACAAGCTGCCTGGGAGACCCTCTGGTTGGGTCACAAGGTTCAGAGAGGACCTCCTATCTTTCTAAACTGCTTCTCAGAGAGGAGTCTAGGTGCTGCTGGATCCAGTCCTAATCCTAGACTTGATCATCTGCTTCTGTCTAAAAGATCACATTTATGCAATTTGCTAATCAATTAGCAAATTTTTAAATCACTTAGCAAAGATTTCAAAATTTTTAGTGCGTTATTAGTCACAGAGAATCTGTTGCAAAGGGAATCTCTCAGACTTAAAGAGTAGAAGAATAGAATGAATCTTAAGCAAATATCTCCACTTAAGGAGAGATACTGGCATGAAATTCACTAACATATGGGAGAGCTCAAAGGGTTCTTGGTCTGTCCACAATTTATGGAATAAGGTAATTGACCTATAGTCATATTCTTGGGGAAGCAAACATCTAGATCTTCACCACAGGTGGTGTTTTGGCCATTGCCAGATATCCTTCAAGGTCAGGAGCAGTTCAACACACCTCCCAGTAATATCTATTATGGCTCAATCGGAAGACAGAAGGAGAGGAAGAGGGAACAACTGGTGAGAGCACACCGTGATAACCAGGATTTCTACTGGTCTGGTGGGAATGGCCCAGAGCCACTCTGTCTCTTTGCATGTAATCTTAATCCAAATTCTTCATTCTTTGAGCCATCTTTTCTTTCTAAAGGGGCTGATAAGCTATCCCTGAGAAAGTAAGTCAGGTATACCTGCTGGAGGGGGTCAAGGCAACTTGATCAAACAGGTTTATTTACTTGGAGTTCTTAAAATGTCCTAGTGTTCTCCTTCTCCATCCGCAGTCTTTATCATCTACAGACCAACCTATTTTACCCACTTAAGATAAGTGGTGTTTTTGCCTTTCTCTTAATTTTTACCCTATATTTCAAAGTGGCAGAATTGTAGAGAAACATAGATTCTCCTTATCCTGGTGAGTTTTTATGGAAGGGAGGGCATTTTGCCATGACCTACTTGACAGGTGATACAAGCTTTCATCTCAGGATTTCTGGAAAACATAAGAGCAAAATAGGAAAGAGGATTTTTGGGGTTATTTCACAAACAGTCAGCTGTACTCACAAGCAACAGAAAACAATCAATATACTTGAGCAGAGATTTTCAAGACAGCTGGCTTTTTTTTTTCTTCCTCTGTATTAATGATGACCTGCACTTCCTACCATAATGATTATCTTAAAAGTCTTTCTGGCCTTGGAGAGGTTGTCTCAGCTCTTGGAGTACTCTCCCTGCAAAAGAATATAATCCAAGGAAGTCTATTACCTTAGAATTCATTATTCCTCTGTCCTTTCCTTTTTTTTTTTTTTCTTTGAGGCAGTCAGTGCTGTAAATTAAACTGCTTGAGTTGGCTTTGTGTTTTTTTGCATACACAGCAAGGATAACTACACATCAGATTTATGGGCATCGTGCTCAGGTTGCTATGGCAACCCCTGCAGCCGCCGTACACCAAATAACCTTGTCGTGTGAACGTTTATCACAAGCACATCAAGTAGAGGATTGCTTAGTACAGTCTTGGGCTAAAACAGCAGGATTTTTTTTTTTTTTCTGAATAATAATTGGTAGTGGCCTTTTATGCTATGAGTCAAAGTTAATCAACTCCCAAATTTGAAAATAACCATCAGGATGACATTATCCAAGCACCATTCTTCCTAACCACAGCGCTAGGCGAGAGGAAACTTTGCAAGGAGCACTGCTGCCTTTTCAGGAAAACTGTGGGTTGTTTTATTTTTTTTCTTTTTTATTGCCATTGTAACCTCTCAAAACCCATATGTAAAATGACAGGCTGTGTCTGTGTGCGCATATAACATATTATTGCGCTGTAAATGAAATGTGAATTTTAACTATCAAATCATCTGTGGGAAATAAAGCTTGGTTTTTTTTTGTCAAGGAACTTCTAAAGCCAGAACCACATTCTAATTCCTCGCACCCACTTTCAGTTATATTTTTAAGGGAAATTTTCAGGCTGCACACCTGGCCCTTCAGTAGGCCAGTTGAAAGGCTTTCTTATGCACCCACATTTTAAAGAAAATACAGGACTTTAACTGGGTTTCTAATTTATAGTTTCATAGGGAAAGATTATTAAGTGTGAGGGATTAGTGATCTGTGTAAATTACTCCAGTATTTTTTATACAGTAATTACATCATAGGTAAACTCCAGCTCATATATATATATATAAATATATACATATATACACACATATGTATGAGGAGGAAAATTATTATTTTTTTCCAGAAGAAATAACATTCAGAAAGCTTCCATCTGTAGTGTATTCCCCGTATTTACTACTACTACAGAGCTTTTTTAAACCAAATTGACTGAAATGCTAAAATCAGGAAGTAATTTTGTTAAGTGAGTTTACAAAATGAAAGACTAGAAAAAGGAAAAAAAAAAGTCTTACAGTCTGGAATGGTTTTGGTTAGAAGGGAACTTTAAAGGGCCCTATCTAGTCCACCTTCTGTACCATGAGTAGGGACATCTTCAATAAGATTAGGTTGCTCATTGTTCTGTCCAACCTGACCTGGAAGGTTTCCAGTGGTAGGGCATCTCCCAGCTCTCTGGGCAACCTGGGACTGTGTTACACCACCCTTTCTACCTTAAATTGGTAAGATTATTTGAAATAATTCATGGTCTTGACACTACTTGTGATATTTCATTGAACTACTATATGTTCTCAAAACCACCACAAATCAAATGTTGTTGCACTTATTAGAAAGAAACTGCTGGGTCAAAATGTTAGGAAATAGGCATTGTTTCTGTAACCTGTTTTATATGTTTATTATAGGATAAGAGGCACATTTCTCCATATTTACATATTTTTAGCCATAACTCTCTAGGGAGAACAAGGTGACAAGCAGAAATGTGACCATACACATTGCAGATGGAGATATTCAGACAGATTCAGGACTGCTTCAAATCCAGATCAAGTGCTTTCTTGGAAATACTTTGGTAAAGCAGGAGTTATTTGTCTTAACCTAGGCATATTGGGGTTTTATTTTCCAATTTTTATTATGCAGAATGTCAGATTAGATTATTTAATCTCACAGTTTTACCAAAGCTTTAGTTCTTCCAAGACGTAGGTTTCTGGATTTAATTTGTGATCACTAAATACTGACTTCATGATTTCCTCATGAAGATTCTCTTCATCACTACTCAAAAAAAAATTATCTAAGTAATCTGAATAATTACTGTATTATGATTAATGTATATAATGCTCAAGGTTGAAGATGAATCCATTTGGTGGATTATCTGTTGGATGCATTCAGCAACACTGATGAAGATGACAATTTTGGTACAGTGGTCATTGCTTGTGCACCATGTTTCTTCAGAAACTGTGCTTGGGAGGCCTGTGGAGTATGAATTTCTCAAACAGGAGACTCAGGCAGGAAAGGTTTCTACTGTGTGGAAAACTGAAGAGACAACTACATCTTTTAGCTAGGAAAAGTTCTTATGAGGCTGTATCACATGGGAACAATAGCAGAATAAAGTTCTTCCTCTCTCCCTGTCTGTATAGTAGCTGTTGCAATTCACAACCAGTAAGCTATACAATAGCATATATTCTTAAAAGATGTATTGTTTCTTCTTTAAATTTTAGGAAACAACCTTAAAAACTTTCTTTGGCAGCAGAAATCCCACCTGTGCTCTCTCTTCAAGTGTATCTCAGAAACATAAGAAAAATGTACACTTTTTTGCACACATGGCAAGGCAAACCACTAGCAGCAATGTTTTTCCCTCATTCAGTTCTGATCTTTTTGATGATTAGTAGCAATTGGGCTAATTGTCATGGTATTTTTTTAATAGTTATGAGAAGCATCTGGGTATTCTCAGTACAAATGGAAGAGATATCATTGTACTGAGTAGCTGCCTGACCTTCAACAGGTCTCAGATAAAAATTCCCAAAATGGATACATGACACCCCAATATCACCAAATCCAGACTCTATTATAGGCATGGGAAGTCAGTTCTTCCCAAAAGGAGATCAGTTGAAGTGTATTTTTAGACTCAGATGATTTTGCTATTATTACTGAAGTGAAAGAAATTTGTGGAAAGCTGGGTGTTGATATCTTCCCCCAAGTAGCAGACAATGAAACAAGAGGAAGCAGCCTTAAGTTGTTTCAGGGGAGGCTTAGATTGGATAGAAAAGAATATTTCTTTACTGGAAGGGTTGTAAAGTATTGTAGCAGGTTACCCAGAGAACTGATTGAGTCACCATCCTTAGAGGCTTTTTAAAATACTTGTAGATGTGGTGCTGTGGGACATGGTTTAGTGGTGGACTTGGCAGTGTTAGGTTAACAGTTGAACTCAGTGATCTTAGGAGTCAGCAGCCTTCAGACAGTTGTGCAGAACTTCAGAGTTGGAAACCTCAAAGAATTTTCAAGGTTTTTCCTAATTGTCACTGCAAAGATTATTGTAGGTGCCAACTTCAAGAGTGCAAATAGAGACAAAATTATATCTATTTTCTTCCGTAATGAGAATTTCTAATATTTCTCCAGGGGAAAAACAGCACTGCAATTCTTAGCATGTTTTTTTAAAATACTGGATTTCTTCAATGTCTTCAATGACCTTTTTTTGGATTGTTTTATAGTTCATGTGTTGCACAATCACAATCTTCTTGAAAACCATTTGTTTGCATTAGGGATTGAAGCTTTAAAGAAATTGTATGAAAGATAGTTCTCTGACAGTTCCTGTCAGTTTCTCTTCAGAAATTGAGCTTGAATCAATGCTATGACTGGAAGAAAACCTAAATATGCATAGTTAAAATCATACAGCAGACACAAAACTAGGAAATTCAAATAAGTAGAATGTATCATAGAAACTCCAAGCTATGATCCCAGATCCTTATTTGGTTTGTTATTAGATTTGCAAGATTCTTCCTCTGTGTACTCTTTGGAAGGCACAGCTCAGTTCAGAGATACTTTCAGATAGGAAGGACAACACATGACTAAAAGTGAGGTAAAGAGGGAGAAAACACATATGTGACATGAGCTTGTGCTAGGAAAGAGTATTATAGTCACCTTGCAATACCAGTTATGGTAGTATAAATCTGGTGTCATCTCATTGACCTCATGAGAATTTCACCAGCAAGTGCTAGAGAAGGATCTGACCTTTTCATGACTAAGTGAAAGTACTGCATAAGCAGAGAAGAGTGTATCAGGGAAATAAACCCAAAAAACAACAACAAAAAAAAAAAACAAAAAAAACCAAAAAAAACCCACAAACAAACAAAAAAACCAAAAAAACCCCACAAAAAACAAAAAACCCAGGTATGGGGGGAGATGGATAGAGAGCAAAGACAGATATTGGGCCCGAACTTGTAATTTTATCTTCAGAGTTCAGTTGCTTTGTGGATAACTGATTTTACAGGAGGTCATGCTGTGCATATTCTTAATTTACTCATGTAAAAGAATAATTAGCTCTTCTGCCAAAATTATCAAAGAATCTATGTAAAGCATTGGAATTTTCTTTGTATTAGAGACAAGACATGGTTTTCAGCAACAAAAGTAATACTGGAAGCAGAAGCCTCCAGAGCCTGCTTTGACAAGAGATCCATCTGAGAAGTCATCAGCAAGGTCAAAAGCACAGTTGATGGGGAGATCACCGATATATTGCTGAGCAGCAGCAGATGTGAAAGCTTTGCAGATCAGCTTTCAAGCCATGAAAAAATCACACTGCAAATGTTTGCTGTATGTATACTTGTTGGGAGAGCTCAGCTGTTTATTTTTTATCCTACAGTCTAATATAGAGGTGGGATGCCATCCAGAGGGACCTTGACAGGCTTGAGAGGTGGGCCCAAGCCAACCTCATGAAGTTCAACAGGGCCAAGTGCAAGGTCCTGCACCTGGGTGGAAGCAATCCCAAGCACAGACACAGGCTGGGTGGAGAGTGGCTTGAGTGCAGCTC
>VZTY01025327.1:457321-551632 GCA_013400935.1 Turnix velox
CCCTGCCTATGGCAGGGGGGTTGGAACTCGATGATCTTTAAGGTCCCTTCCAACCCAAACTATTCTATGATTCTATGATTCTATAAGCAGAACATGGGCAGCTTTCTCTCAGGGGCCTCAATCCAGGCACTGAGCTTGAGTTCTCAATTATGTCTCATTAAATTAACTAGGGGTGAAAATAAACTGTTTTGGTGCTTTCCCAAAATGCTTAGCATTACAATGCTGAAAGTAAAATGGGTTTTGAGCCCTGACTGTGCTCTGCAATGAAAGAAGTTTTAGGAGAGATTAAAAGCATAAGTGGTTGGGTCACTTTATGTTCCAGAATTCAATGTACTTCTTAACCACAGGGTCCACAATTTGTTGACGCACTCTGTAAAAACTGCATCTTTATGGTTTTTTTCAGTATCTGACTGTGCTATCCACTATTTTCTAGAATTTGCAACACTTGGATGAAAGGACACTTTAATGGCTTAAATGATCTCAGAGGTCCCATCTCTGACTTCAATTTTGTTTCTAATGTTCCTGCCCTTTTCAGTGAGTCAGCTTCACAGTTTTCTTTCATAAAAGGAAACAATAATTTTACCCCCAAGGTTCTCAAAGACCATGGAAAATCTCAAAAGAGTGAGAAAAGACAAGTGTCTGGCTTCCACTGAATTTCAGTGTAAATTTATTACTCCACCATCTTTTGTACCTTTGAAAAACTTTGCAGTAATTTCTGGAATCCAACTTGTTTACCTTTAGCAACATGAAGTACACTGTTGAAACAAAGCTTGTCTCATTTCTGTAACTATGAGGATATGCTTCACCAGAACACCAGTAGATTTTACTGTGGTCCTTATGGAAAATAACAAGCTGCTGGTTGCATTCACTCTGTGGCTCCCTTTCTAGTATCCCTTACAGATGTCTTTTAGGCAAATATGGACAGTGAGATTTTAATCCTGACGGTTACAGATGAGTTGCAAAGTGTCTAACCCAAGCTGGGGCTTTGTGTTCAAAGACAATCACCCTTACACAAGTCAAGGGTAGGAAGAGAAACTCCAAAAACTTAAGAAAATACCTCTAATCTCCTTCCCTGTTCAAACTCTTACACAGCACCACAAGAAAGTTCCCACTGCTTTCCACAGCTCTGTCAGGTGTTTCCTTAAGGGAAGTTCTGATGTCAGCAGGTGGAAGAATGACTGAAAGCAAAAAACAGGCACCCAGAGATACCTTGGTGAAAAGGGAAATGTTTTTAACAGAAAGCAAGTTTTCATCATATGGTGACCTTTGCCACTTCTTGTTAGAACCAGTTGGGAACTTGTCAAGTAACCAATTTATTTTCCATTAGAAGCACTGATTTATCAAGACTGAATTGTGTGGTCTTCAAGACTGTTTTCCTTTAGGGTTTTTGTGGAGTGGGGACAGTATGGAATGGACATGAATATAACCTCTTTTTCATAGATCTTTAAAATGAAAGAATTTCTCAGAGGAGCTACACCAAAAAAATGTATAGGAAAAAAAAATTAAGGTGGGCAAATAACAGAGTCACCACAAACCTTCAAACTTTAGGTTTGTTTCACTCCAGGAGAAGGAAATCTAACCTCATTCAAGGATGGTTTATATTTTTGCTCCTCTACCTTACTAAATTTGCAAAGTTTGATGTGTGGGATCCACCATGTCTCAGAGAGAGAGGGCACATCCAGAGTCCATGGGCCTACCCATGTCTCACTTCTGTTGTAGATTTGTGACTGTAAATGACTTAATTTATAATAAGTATTTATCTTAGGAAAAGCAAGTGTGGTTTATTTACTCTCTACAGTTGCCCAGTAGGAACCAAGAATGCACTGTAGCTTTCAGTAAGACCTCATGAGAATCTGTTTTCATAAACTCAAAGGAAAAAAGTTGCCTTGACTCCAATTATAGTGATAAGCAGACTTTTGGATACTGAGTCATTCAGTCTGACAAACCCCTACTGGTTTTGTATGTTGATTTTGTGGCACATTGGCTCTGTCTATTCCAGACAGACATTCAACCCATGGCAGGAGGTGAGAACCACTATAAACGCAAATAGCTCAGAAACAAAGGTCTGCAAAGATGCCTAGGAAAAAAAAAAAAAAAAAAAAAGAATGTCTGCATATTGTTTTAGAGATCGAATTACCTAAAGAAAATATCCTAATCTGAAGGAAATTGAACACTCTGTGAGTGTGATGGCACCAGATAGCTTCCTCTGTGGGATAGTAGGAGGGTTCACTCAAAGCATTCTTTCTACAAAAGTCAAACACTGTAAGTGTATTTCACCACTTAAAGCCAAAAACACCCCTCCTTTAGTCATTGTGTTCTTTTTTTGTCTGCTTGTCATCCCTTTTTAATTGCTCTTGATTGGAATGTGATGTAATGAATGTAATTTTAAAGTATTGCTGATCCAAATAGCTTCACTTTTGACATAGGCATCTAGTTTTCAAATNCACTGTAAAGAATTTCTTATGTCTAGTCTAAATCTATCCCACTCCAATTTATATCCATTGTTTCTAGTTCTCCCATCCGATATTATGTTAAAAATTCCTTCCCCTGCCTTTCTGTAGGACCCCCTCAGGTATTGATAAGTTACTCTGAGGTCCCCTCTGAGCCTTCTCTTCTCCAGGCTGAACAACCCCAACTCCTTCAGCCTGTCCTCATAGGGCAGTTGCTCCAGCCCTTTGATCATCTTCGTGGCCCTCCCAATCCAATAGCTCAATGTCCTCCCTGCATTGAGGGCTCCAGAACTGGACGCAATACTCCAGGTGGGGTCTCACCAGTAATACTTATAACCTTTTGGAAGTCTGTACATTTGTTTATGGACTCCTTCATCTTGTTAAAAAACAGTTTCACTTTGACTCCATATTTTTTTATACATATGAAGAATTTCAACAGGGCTAAAAGCAGTCTGGTGACACTTCACCATTCACACTGTCTTTTACTTTTGGTATTGAAGGAAGACCTGTTGTTCTGTTATTACAAGAACTATTTGCAAGATCATGTTAAAGATCCATACACTTTCTGCACTCCACTTCTCTCAGGGAAACACTAGGGGAGGGAGAATTTATAAGGAGGTGCCCTAGGAGTGACAGAAACACCTGTGAATTTCCCCTATATTCTATTAATCTTATATTGAATAACATACACAAGTACTAAATGCTCTGAAGTTAGCACAGATCTAGTGCTGGGTTGACTTTATATGAGGTAATGTATTCCCTGGTGTAGAAAACAATAAACCCACACCTTTCCTATGCCTTGCTCCAATATTGCTTGACTGACAGGAGACTTGTCAAGCTGTTGACAATGCAAGCAGATCCTTTAGCAAACACAGGCTTATATTTCAGAAACACTGGTCCCTTACTACTCCAGCTGACCCCAGTTGCCTGCTGTGCCTCTCAGGATCATGACTAAGGATGAGCACCTCCATTGCCTATGGATAAGCATTGGTTTGCAATTTCATCATTTGTTTTTCCTCATCTCTGCACAGTTACAGAAGTGATGCAGAGCTCACCCACAAAATCTCTGCTTCTTCCTCATATCACTAAGGATCTGGCAACAGCACACACTGAAGTTTTTTAATCTCTCCTACAACCACTCAGGGTTTTATCAAAGAACTTTGTAGTTCAGGTGGCTGACATCTTTATGGAAAAGTTGGCAAGAAATATGGCAATGCTATTTCTCTGTGTGGCTCCTGAGGTTCTTTAAATTCCTGCTTTAAAACAGGAAAACAAATAAACAAAACCCAAGCATGCCCTGATTATCTTGCATTGCTTTCCAGAATTCCTTTTGTCCCATCAGATCAGGGGGGATGGGAGTCTGATCCCAGAGCACAGCAAAGGAGAAAAAAGGGGCACTTTCCTGTGTTATTGTTCCTGGAGATGAAGCTGTGTAGTAAGGTTAGATATCTAATTATGGCTGAAAACTGGGAGGAAGAATCTGCAAACGTTTACTATTCCTATAAGAAACAGCAAGCCTTGAGAACTGCAGAGGGTTTTATTTCCTAAAGCCTTTTAAATTTTATAGCTCGTTTATGTTCCAATAGAATTAAATATGTGATAATGTAGTGTTCTTAATTGCAGTCTTCAGAGTAAATCCTGCCTTTCCTGAAGAAGTATCCCTTTGGTACAGAAATAATTAATGAGGAATTATAATTTAGAAAAGACCATCTTGGCCATCTATTCTGATGTGCATAACACCAGACCACAAAACCTTGCTAGCTGTGTCTGCACCAAGCAATTAATTGACTTTAAATAATAGTTTATCTTTAGCTCATTTCCAGGTGAAGGAGAGTATCCCATATACCTAGTTAAACTGCTTCAATGGTTAATTATCTTCATACTGAAAAAAATGTATGCCACATTCCTATTCTGAGTTCACAGTAGCTTTGTTTTAAACTACCAAATCTCATTAAGCTTTGCTCTACTCAATTGAAGAACAGTCTACTTCCAAAAGCCTTTTCCCAACATAGGTATTCATAGACTATGATCAATTCACACCTTAATCTACTCTTAATCTACTTAATCTACAATAAATACATTGCACTTCTTAAATCTCTCTCAGTGAAATAGGCTTTTCCTACTCCAAATCATGCTTCTAATTCTTTTTTTAATGCTGTCTGATTCACCCATATTCCCTTTTAAAATGCAGAAACCAGCTCTGGGGTACAATCTTCAGCTAATGGATTCGTAACACACCATGGAACATTGCTACCCTGTTGTGATCTGCGGGTGGTGAGACACAGGAACAGGTTGCCCACAGAGGCTGTGGTGTTCAAGGCCATGCTGGATGTGGCTTCATCCTTGTCTAATAGGAGGTGTTTCTTGTCCTTGGCAGTGGATTGGAACAAGATGATCTCTATGGTTCCTTTCAACCCAAAACATCCTCTGATCTTTTGTTTGGTATTTCCCCTGCTTAGATGTTCAGAATTACATTTATCCTCTTAGTGACATTATTTGGTACCCATATGTACTTCCTACGTGACCACAATGATTTTCTTAGGACACATGCTTCTTTTGTTCTGACCCTATAACCATATGATGTAGGATACAGTCATTCTAGTAGAACTTTCACTCATCTGATACTGCCCTCTTGAGTGTTCATTTTATTCCATTTTATAGGCAAAATGTTTGCAGAAACTTGCAGTCAATGGCAGCCTGAAGAATTCTTTCCCTTTTCTCACCATTGGGGGGGATTATCCACATGGAAGCTAAGTAAAGCCTGAGAGACATCACCCTGACTCATTTCCCAACTAGCAGTTCCAGAGTCTTAGCCAGGCACCTCAAGTGTTCAGAAATCCTGTTCTTCCATCCTTTGAGGATACCTCTCAACAGCATCACTTCTATGAGGAGCATGCCAACAGAGCTCACTGCCTGGCTGTGGCATTCTACCTCTCTTTCAAAACCTTCCAATTCCCTACAGACAGTGATTGTAAAGCAGAAGTAGGAGGTAAATTCAGTAACATAAAAGTAATCTTCTGATTTCTTCTTTCTTTCCCTGAACGGATTATTCTTGCCAACAAAAGTACATTTGTGAGAGCTGTGTATTTACTGTTCTTTCGAGACCCAATCCTACTTCATCTGACCCTGTTTACATGTCCCTCCTCATCCCCATTTCTCTAGCAAATTTCCCAAATTCTGTTGCAGTAGAATAAAAGCTTGAAAGAGCAATTGTTGAAATTCTGCAAAAATGCAAGGAGAAGTGGACAAAAGAAAGGGTGAGAAGAGAATTGAGGTTCAGGACATTTCATGAAAGCCCTCCACTATTTAGTGTCATTACTAGCTCTACAACTTGAGGCAATTTATTAGGAGTTTGAAAAAGCAGCTTAGAGAGCAGGATGTGAGGATTTCCATTGGAAATAGATGACTACTTTAAAGGTTACAATTGGTTTCTAAAGAACAGGCTAGATGAAAATTGTGAGAGGTGAATAGTTACTGAAATCTGTGGGCTGGGGGAAGGGAAGAAAATTGCTACCTACTTGAAATAAATAGCTCTTCTAAAATAATGGGGTTTAAACTTTAAAATTGTTTTGTTCTGTGACATACCGAAGGGTGTATTTAGAGTTCTTTTCAACAACTCCAAAACAGTCGACATTTGCCTGGAAAATAATTTCCATAGAAAAATATGATAATGTAATTATTCTAACTGGAACTTTCCATCATTTGATGCCATATTCATAATAATCTTTCATATTTTTCAGAAATGTTAGCTATCCATATGAACTCCATCTGTGTTACAAGACAAAGAAGACTTTAATAGAAATTGAGCCACTTGTCTAACTTTCCACTAGCTTTTGCTACAAATTGATGCAATGAGACCTTGCCAGAAATCTAAGAAATCAAAAAAGTTTAGGTTGCTAATTTCACTAATGGCAATTTAGTTGATTGATTCATCCAAAGAACAGAATTTTTTAAGAGCTGTTTCTGGCAGTATTAGATTTTATTTTGCTTTCTGTAAGGCAGAGATTTAGTTCTGCTGGGTATAAAGAGCATTTTTGTTGTACAGCCATTCTTACTACTTATACCTGGTCCTCACAGATCTTGGTTCCTTGTCAGATTGGATCAATGTCTTGGAGTGTATGTTTCACCTCCAGTATCACCTGACACAGGTGAAAATGCTGAGGAAAACTAAAGTTTTCCCAAGGCACAATTAATGATCATGATGTAACATTCCCAGTGGAAAATCCCTCTTCTAGAAAATATTTCACCTTTCTTTTCTTTCCATCACCCAAGAACACCATCAAATGTAAGGCATAATTCTAAAAGTAAAATAAACAAAAATATCCTTGGAAATCAGACATTCTGGTGGATGTACAATTAATTCAGCTAAATGAAGAGGAAAGGAGAACAAAAAAAAGGAATATTAGTCATAACAACATGATGAACACAACAAATCAAAACAAAACAAACTATCATTGACTGGTGGCAAAACAGCTCTCTCTGTCCTTAAAGCATTCTTGTTTTTCTGAGGTTTATTTTCCTGTAAGGTTTAGCAAAATATAATCTTCTACCCTAAGCATATGAACAGTGCTATGTAATTATTGTTGCCTTTTTATTTTTTTCCACGCAATCCTTGTACTGAAATAGATTGAACCTAATGAGTGGAAAGTGCAACTGTTAGACTTTTTGCTTGTTTGTTTTACAAACTCAGCAGTATGTGGATACTGGGGAGGTAATCCATGCATCTGAAGATAAAAAAACCCTGAAATACTGTCTGTAGCATCAATTATATCACCTGGATATAGATGACGGAAACTTATAAAGTTGTAGAAGAGAGCTCGGTTTAGAGCCTAGAACCTTTTAGCTAAGAAATAAGAAAGCATCAAAACTGAAAGACAGTAGATTTCCATGGTGTATTAGAAAGAATTTTTTTCCTTTAAGGGTAGTGAGGCACTGGAAAGTGATTATATCCAGGAATCTCTCTCCACCCTGCAAAACAGAGAAAGTTCTTCATTTACTGCAGGGAAGCACCTCTTCTGCATTGCTCTTTGGGTAGCTTTTGGTGTGTCTACCCTGTACAAAAACAAACTGGAAACTCCAGGTTTCTACTGAAGGAAATTGTCATTTTTCAGCCTGGTCTTTGTGAAAATTGGTGATACCCCATGAGATTTTACTTGCCAGATCTTAATTTTGCCCAAAGGAGCATGTTCATCTCCCCAGACTCTATGTAAACTCAGAAGAAAAAAGTGAGAAGATCTCTCTGAAGGGAATTCAGAGCAGAAGTCTACAACCATAAATGTCAATTAGAATTGTGTTCTTTTAGGGCCCAGAAACCATGAGGAAAAGTGAGAAGGGAGAAGCTAAGTGGGTAGGTGGCAAGTTCTAGTTTTACGATGCAGATTGGTTAGTGGTGGAGAAAGGTCTAAGTGTCACCTGCCAGCAAGGAATGAACAAGATTGAAAAGGCCAGAGGACAAGGATTAATCCTAGGAGTCCAGCTCTCCAGAGTGATTGAGGTGCTTAGGATCAAAACGGGCAGTAAGAGAGGTCAAGGGAGAGAAAACCAAAGCAGGTGTAGAGAGGCAGCAAGCATGAGGATAAATTCTGCTGATTTCTGCCATGTGCAATTCACAGGCTGAAGTAAACACATGCTAACAACCCCTGCCCCCAGAGAATGGTAAGCAGGCCGTTAAGGAAAAAAAATATATATGGTCAGCTGTATTTTAAAGATAGAAAGTCCTTACTCAGAAGTACATAGTAAATCTCTGGGAGAGCAAGCTTTTGAATCCCCAGCCTTGCACAAAAGTGTGCCTACACCATGTGACACCACTAAAAGGCACATTTCACTCAGTCTTGAAGTCAGGTGGTAGGAGTATCCGTTTATCAACCTTCATGACCTGCTACTAAAGAATGTATTTATTTCAGATCTGCAAAAATAAGTTGGATAGCTACCTAAATTTGGCAGCCCAAGAAACTGAAATATTAATAAAAGGATCATTCTCCTTAAAACTGGAAGGATTTTTGCTCCTCTTGAACAGACATAAAAGTTTATCTGGATGCATAAATACCGTACTTTCCTTTTTTTTTTTTTTTTCAAGAGAGAAAAACTGACTCCAAATTGCAGTATAAAGCTGTTACAGACAGCCATATAACCTGCCATCCAAGTCTTAAACCAACACCACTCCAATCCTCATTTCACCCTGTGTTCATTGCCATGAGCTAGCTAAGATGCAGCCCAATTCCGTTCTCGGGATTCTTTTCTCTTTAACAGTAAAACCACTGTTGTAGAAAAGAAATTCACTGTGGGGCAATTTGTTCTCTTGCCACACATATTTCGGCTACAGCATAGTCAGCAGCACTTAGACATTAGAAAGACTCCAGAGAAAGTTAACACAGATGATTAGCCCTAAAGGAGCCGTAAGATGATGAGAAGCTGAGTGAATTAAATTTATTTCCCTGAGTGCGAATCTGTGGAGTTATGTTGAGGTTTACAATATTTGTGTTAAGAGACCTCACTGCATCTGTGTAATGGGAGGGACGTAGGGAGACTAGTTTGGACAGACAGCAAATTGCAGAGCTGGGAGGGGGGACGGGGGACAGGGGACAAGAGGATATACGAGGTCTTTTCATTCCATTTTTCTTTTTCACTGCTGGCTGATTAAGGAAAGCAAGGGCATCTAGGATTCTGCATTTGAAAGGCTGCTAGATGACTGCAAGAAACATTAGGCTGCTTGAAAATGTCAGCACTTTACACTTTTATGTAGGACTGAGCTGATTGCTGCCGTGAAGAGAACATAAGTGATTCAAAGGTGAACCAGAGGTCTCTGTGCTAGAGATGCGAATACCAGCAGGAAGGGGGAAGGGAGCCTGGGTGCTGAAAATGCTGAATTCATTCTTATCTCAAAACAGGTTTTATGGAGATTTTATACATATTGATTTTTTGTATGAATTAGCAAGTGGCTTCTTATCGATGCAGATGCCTTTAATTTGGGATCAGATCTGGAAAAAGAGATAATTCTGTCATGCAGATTCTTTCTTCAGCCTCCAAATCTGGGACAAAAATATGGGTGAAGAGCAAAACAGGTCTTGCTTCCTGAGAAGAGAATTGGGGCTGCATTAGCTAGCTCATGGTCACAGGAAGAAATGCTAATGAGGGACCTAATCATGTCCTAGGCATTATCAATTTAATAATCATCTTGACTATTTCCCATTATTTGCCTTGATCTACTGAAGTACAATAAGCTGCAAGTTGGAATTTTTTTTTTCTTTTTTTTAACTTTGCAATGGGTAGAACTCATCTTGATTACCTCAAGTTCCCACAGGCTGTAAAGCACTAGGGTCCCACTGCTGAGTCTGGTCACTGCAAAAGGGAAACCATCTTGCTTGTCCTAGCTATGCATCTCAGGATACATTGATACCTCTCTTTACTAACCAAAGACAATTAGACTACAGAATTTATCCTCTTGACATTTGGTACAAAAAAATCTCACCTGAACTCTTACTTTCCCCCGAGAAGGACTGTGCTTTCTTTATATGGATTTACTAAATGTAGAATAACATCTTTAAAATATTGGGCTTCCAATGGAGATGCATTGGATGACTTTATTTTTTCAAAAATCTTACTTCCAAACACCTGTCAGAGCAAAGAACCAGTACTGGAATCTAAAGGAATAAAAGGCAAGGGAGGCAGTTAGAAAAAAGGAAGTCCTTTCTTCACCTGGTGTGCTGGTAAAAGGACCCTGTGGACAATTTAATATTTTACTTAAGCCCTCTGTTTCTGGAGACTATTTTCCTATAAAAAAAACTTTAAAGGGCTAAAACAAAGTACTGTGTTGAGAACATCCTCTAAAAACTTCATGATCCTTGAAACTACAGACTTGCAGGAGAGGAAACAAGAGCATAATAGATGTAATTAATCCCTCTTTTTTTAGATCATTTGCTCTCCCAGGACTCAAGTTACAGCTTCTTGAGTATCTGTATGTTGCCTAGATTCACATCATCCAGAACAACAGTCCACTTGATGCTAATTCTGGCTTTAGCTGTTGTGAGGGGTGCTCTGTACCTCTGTTCTTCTGTTTCTTCCAGGGCTGGTTTGTGTCCTCTATTCCTGTCTATTCTCCTTATTGCTCACCTTGTTCTTGGATGGTGTTACTCACATTGGTCATATGCCTGATTGAGGTCAAAGCATAGATTGTGGTATTATAAAATGAACTGGCATCTCTGTGTGGGAGCACCACTGTGGGGATATCAGGCCAGGATTTCCCTGTGTAACAGATCAGTTCCATACTAGGCACATATCCAAGGTCCCAGAAGTTATTGCTTAGAAGTTTCTATGGATTAAGGGCTAATAGACCAAGATCTGGAGAATCCAATCAGTGCACTTAGAGAAGCCAGTTAGGATTGACATTTCAAGATCAATTTCAGTCAGTGCAGTGAATTGATGATAAATATTGCTCAAGTAACACCACATTGGCAGCACAGCTTCAGGACAACGCCATATTGCAAAAAGAGAGCTTATCCATTGGATACATCTTCCCAGTCATGACCTGATAATATTCTCAGCTCAGAACCAAGATCTCTGGACTCATTAATCTCGATAATTTCTTCCTCAATGCTTTATGTGAACAACTGAGGGAAAGAGAAGAAGTAGGGAAAAAGAAAGAAAGACAGAAAGATAAGCCATTCTATATTCTCTCACTGCAATTCATGGTGTCTTCCCTCCCTAGCAAGTTCCTTGCTGAGGAGGTTATGACAGGCACATGAGGATGGCCACAAAGATGATGAGAGGGCTGGAGTACCTCCCTTATGAGGATAGGCTGAAGGAGTTCAGATTGTTCAGCCTGGAGGGGGACCTCATAGTAGCTTATCATTACTTGAAAGTGACCTACAGAAAGTCTGGGGTAGGATTTTTTAATAGGACTAGGAGTAATGGATGCAAAACGGAAGAGGGAGATTTAGACTGGATATAAGAAAGAAGTTCTTTACTGTGAGGGTGGTGAGACACTGGAACAGGCTGCCCAAAGAGGCTGTGCATGCCCCCCTCAATCCCTGGACGTGTTTAAGGCCAGGCTGGATGAGGCATTGAGCAACCTGGTCTAGTGGGAGGTGTCCCTGCGCATGGCAGGGGGGTTGGAACTAGTTGATCTTTAAGCTCCCTTCCAACTCAAACCATTCTATGATTCTGTGATTCTATGTAGCTGTTTTAAAGGTTTTAATTTAGTGCTGAGAGTTGTTCAAGTCAGAAAAATACCTGCCATCCATGGAATTGGGCCCTGCTGAGGCTCTGCTGCAAAGTGAAAGCAGCAAGTATAGGGTATCTTAGGACATGGGAGACCACCACAGAGAGGGCTTTTAAAAGACCTTTTTGACAGTAATTTACTGCTCAGACCTCTATGGCATTAATCAGCTCCACTTTTACTGTTTCCCACCAACGAACCATCTTCAGGCAACACCTTGTAACATCTTGCTGTAACAAATTTACTGGACATTTTGTCATTTAGTATATTTGAGATATCAAATACCAGCTCGTAGAAGGCTTTAAACAAAGGCTTTATTACATGTTGTTTATCATCACTTTAGTTTTGGAGGGCTAACCAAGACTGCTAATGCACAGCACTGAGATGCCAATTTACTGTTGCCAGGAAGCAAAAGGTTACTTTAATAATAATAATAATATGCAACTGCAGCATTTACTGCTCATAATGAGTAATCACTTTTGATTGAAGGCAGAAAATTCCTTTAATATTGCATACAATAAAACCTTTTGCACAAGTTTAATAATTAATTTAAAGAATTATCACTTCACTGAGAAAGCATAATTGAAGTATCTATTAGGCTGGTAATAAACGATGGACAACAGCAATGGATGGCTTCAATGTTTTATAGAAGAAATTCCATCTGTGTTTACCACAAGAGATTGTAGCCTTCCCATATCATAACAGAATAATTATCTCCAAAAAGAGACTTATGATTGTATACATTACATATTTTCCTTACTGTTTAGGTTTTCCACTTGGATGTAAAAATATGGGAACTGGAATATTGCTACCAGAGAATGCATTACACTGAAAAAGCTCTCTTTTTATATGTCTTTGTTTTCACTCTGAACTCAATAAAATTTGGGTTGTAAGCATGTCGGTCCAGCATTTGGCAATCTCAATCCATATATAAAGTCAGAGTACTGTTAGCAAGCACACTGTATATCAGAGTCTTCAGATAAGTATACCATTGGCTAATACTGGCAGTAACACTAAAGCTACTGAAAAACTCCATATCAAAATTAATATAATGAAGGAGGATAAACAAGCAGAACAACAATGATAGCTGGCTTTCTGTTTGTGGAAAAATCTAAAACATTAACATTGATTTAATTATCTGAATACTGAAAGCCTGAAGTTGTTCCAGGAAGTTGTAGCCTGAAGTTGTAGCAGGACCATATGATGAATAATAATTATTACCCTGGGAGAAAAAAAATAAAAATTATAAGAATTTCTGGATTTCCTTTCTTTAAGCTTGTCCAAACAGTCTAAGTTTAGTGTGGAAATTTATTTTTCTTTCTGAGGTTATTTGTTTTGCTTTGTTTGGTTCTAAAAAATGCTGTGATTTCTCAGTTCTAACAGAACATCCAGGTTCCATTCTAATGTTGGTGAAAAAGCCTTAACTTGTTGATACACTTGTTGTAGAAATGAGTAGTTGCCATGTGGAGGACAATGCTATGTGTGTTCTCTCAGTCTATTCCACCTGCTAGTCCCACTATACATTTCTAGATAAGCAAAGCAAGTGAAAAGGTGACCTCAGCTCTTATGCATTGCTTTCTAGTGCACTTCCTTCAGTCTAGAAATAAAATCCATAGCATGAAGAGTTACAAGAATCATATATGAAGTTTAAATCAGGTGGGGTGAATTTAGGCCCTTGTCTAAAGTGTCCAGAGAAGAAACTCTCAAGTTCACTAGGAAGAAAAATTTTCCAAAAGTATTAAACATTTGTTTTTTCTTTCTGTATCAGGAAATGGCAACAGGACAATAAAGATGGGAAAAGTATTACTTCAATGCAGAAAGATCTCACACCACCTAAGGCACAGGGCATTCTCTTATCTTCAAATTTATATGGCTTTAATACAGAATACATAATCATACTTTAACTTTTTTCCCTTTAACAAGTATGCAGTAAAAAAATCAGGTGGTATACCATAGTACCAAACCTGAATTTTAGCTATGCCCTGAATCACTCCTGGTTCATTTTATTGAAAGTTAAATAAAAGTCCCAAAATTTTCTCTATATCATGCCCTTTTGCATATTTTGAGTCACAGAATATCAAGGATTGGAAAGAATCTCAAAAGATTACCAAGTCCAATCCCCATAGATCAGGTCACACAGGAATAGATCCAGGCAGGTTTTGAATGTCTCCAGAGAAGGGTACTTCACATGCTCTCTCGGCTGCCTGTGTCACTGTTCTATCATCCTCACTGAGAAAAAGTTTTTCTTATATTTCTGTGGAACCTCTTGTTTTCCAGTTTGCATCCATTGCCCTGAGTCCTTTATTGGGAGGTCACTGACAAGAGCCTGGCTCCATCCTCCTGACTCTCTTTACATATTTATAAACATTAATGAGGTCACCCCTCAGTCTCCTCCAAGCTGAAGAGACCCAGCTCCCACAGCCTTTCCTCATAAGGGAGATGCTCCAATCCCTTCATCACCTTCATGGCTCTGCGCTGGACTTTATCAAGCAGTCCTCTGTCTTTTTTGAACTGAGGGTCACAGAACTGGACACAATACTCTAGGTGTGATCTCATCAGGGCAGAGTAGAGGGGGAGGAGATCCTCTCAACCTACTGACAATGCCTCTTCTAATACACCTTCATCTTCATTTCTATCATCATGTTATTTGCATCCTTACAATAATAAAATAGTTCAGGTTGGAAGGGACATTGAAGATCATCAAGTCCCAACCCCCTGCCATAGGCAGGGACACCTCCCACTGGATCAGGCTGCTCAGTGCCTTGTCCAGCCTGGCCTTAATCACCTCCAGAGAGGGGGGATCCACAAGACCTCTGGGCAACCTGTTCCAATGTTTCACTACCCTCACTGTAAAGAATTTCTTTCTTATATCTATCCTGGCACTCCTGGAGTGTCTAAAAGGTTGTATCACAGAAGACCTTCTGTGTTGTCTATGTGGACACCTGCAGAAAGTCTTAATACTTGATTTTGGTTTTGCAGTCTATGAGTTTGCTTTCAATTTCTCTGATGATTCTTAAAGAACCATTAGAATAATTGTGAATAATTAAATATGATGGCTGCTCTAGGAGAAAAGGAGAATGAATATGTGGTAATGGATGGCAATCACTCTGATTGTCATTAGAATACAGGATTTTTGTTACCCGACATTAGTAATCACAAGCATTGCTGGGGTCATTTCTCTAAAGAGCTCATTTTTTTTCTATTAGAGTGTTTCTGTGCCATTTTGATGTTCTTGTTGCAATAATTTTAGTGTAATAGATTGAGATGTTTTATTATTAACAAATTTCATAGCTGCTTCAAAATTAATGGCCTTTATCTCAAAGAGCTTGTTTGATGCTGAGTGTGAAGATGATCTTCCTAAAAACATCTGACAAAAACAGGATAATGTACTGGGTGAGCTTTCACCCCATTCCTCCTGCAAACCCTTTCAGCCAGTTGAATTGCACTGGAATGGGTTGCCCAGAGAGGTTGTGGATTCCCCCTCTCTAGAGGTGTTCAAGACCAGGCTGGACAAGGCACTGAGCAGCCTGATGTAGTGGGAGGTGTCCCTGCCTATGGCAGGGGGGTTGGAACTCAATGATCTCTGAGGTCCCTTCCAACCCAAACTATTCTATGATTCTATGATTGATTCTGCCACTTGACTGTGTGTTTCAAGTGTCTGATGTGGCAAGTTTATACCTGTCAATAAAAGTGAAAAAGTGATACACAAGAGACACTTGTGACTTGTGGACCATTAACATGATTATTAACTTCTCCAAAGTCCTGTAATGAGCAATCTGTCATTTACAAGCTAGTAATACATCATCATTTAACATCCTGGATGCTCCTGTAAAACCTAGAAAGCTAAGAAACAGTCCAGTAAGTAACCTGTCCCAAAATAATAGATCTTAACTGTTCTTGGAAGGAGGGTCTACAGGAATCTCTCCAGATTGCATGTCTCTGGAACTCTCTTTCTTGCATATTCAAGCACTGAAAGTCTTGGCACTATAGCTTATATCCAGCTCACTTGTGTATTTATGTGCTGCAGATGTCTGCCATGCCTTTCTTCTGTCATTCTTCAGCATGTTGCTGTAAATTATTGTCTGGAAATTCAGTTCTGCTGATGTATCTGAATTTGTGTTTTTTGCTGAATGACTGAAGATTTTTAAAGGTTTTCTTCTCACATGACTGAGCATTTTAAGCTCTACTTTTCTAGTGGCATTCAGTTGTGGAAATATTTAGTACCTGAGTCAAATCAAATCTAAATTTTTCCTCTTACATCTTCCTACACTATGTGTATTCTTGAAAGTACACCTGCAGTAAAAAATATTCTAAAAGGCCTTAGTTTTCCATTCTGTGACCCTTTTCAGAAACTTAGATGATCTTTTCATATTGGTGCCTACAATGTGGATTTTACCAGTTTAAATTTCATACTCTCAGCCAGATTCCAAACAGTGCATATGAAGAGATAAAATTCCCAGTGAACACTTTGAACACATTGTGTATCAGAGGGAACTTCTCTTATGTCTGTACTACCTGAGAAAACACAGTGATGGAATATGGAGGGGGAAGTACTCAATGTGCTTCCCTTGGGATTGAGATTCAGTAAGATTGCAACCACATTAGATGGCAGCACTTGCAGAAAAGCCCCACATTGATTTAAGACAACTTGCTATAGATTAGGTCTGATTTCACCCACTTGGATGCTCATGGCCTGGATGGAAGACCTTGCTGGGTGAAAAGTGAAGTCCACCCCCACCCAGGGTGTTGAGATGGTGACTGAGAGACTGTAGGGACAGTAAGGTTTTACAACATTTAATAGTGAAAACAACAAAACAACTTAATGTTACTGCTTTGGTACTTAACAGGGCCTACAAGAAGTACATTCTATGACTCCACTTACTCCTCTCTCTTTCCTTACTCCTATCTTAGAGGTTTCTACCTTAAATAGGCTTACTGACTATCTTAGTGCCCCATCCTTTATCAAGCTATTTGGAAAGCACTGCAGGTGTTACTGTACAAACTTCAGAGGTGGGATCTTTCCTTTATGCCTACTCTAATATAGTCTAGTTTGTGGTATATTCTGGTCTTCACACACATAAGCCAGCTATGACTGAGATGCTGTCTTATAAATACAGTGCCATTCCACTCATAGGGTTGTGCAAAACTAAGTAAAAACATTTTTACTCAGAGTAAATATTTTTACTAGGAATAGGGGTAATGGATGCAAATTGGAAGAGTGAAGATTTAGACTGGATAGAAGAAAGAAGTTCTTTACTGTGAGGGTGGTGAGACATTGGAAGAGGACTCAGCCGACAACCCGACACACCGCGCTGTGCGAGGTGGTTAAGGCCAGGCTAGATGAGGCATTGAGCAACCTGGTCTAGTGGGAGGTGTCCCTGCCCATGGCAAGGGGTTGGAACTAGATGGTCTTGAAGGTCCCTTCATTCTATGATTCTATATGCAAAGGATATGAGCAAAAATTTTCTATTAAGAACACATTCATCAATAATTTAACAAGGGCTTCCAAACTATTAGAAGCCAATAATCTATTTGTTACCAACTGAAACAAATAACTGGATAGTATATTGTAGACAGCATACTTTATTGCTGTGTTCATCTCCATCTTTATTTGAGCTAACTATTGGCAGCAAGCTTAGAATATTGACTGATGATTTCTGAATTTTTACTAGTATTTTTTATGAGCATCTTTCAAAAATTATTGACCTATTCAATAATATTCACTTTCTGCAAGCCAATAAACACTTCTAAAATCATCTGTATTTGCTTCCTCTGGGATATTTGTAATGAAACATATTTTAGTGTGTCAGACTCTGGGAAAGCCGTTTCTTAAAGCAGATGCAACAATGTGGTTCTGACATGCAAACTCATATATCAGTTTTTACTTCAGGTTGCCATTATATCTTTTATGGACTTTCAAAGTGATTGAACTGCATCAATAATCCCAACTACAGAAGTTGGATACATCATCTTCCAGTTTTGTATTTGGAAAAGTAACAATGTGTTGTTTTACACAATGGAACAACTCCCATCTGGTTTGATTTTTTTAAAGTTTTTACCCTTTATTCATTCTTATGTTAAAAATCCATATAAATTTGGGGAAGATATATGGATGGGCTTAAGCATATATGACACAAATATGTAATTATTGACAATTTCCATAGATTATATGTGTAGCTGTGTCTCAATAGCTCAGATATGCTAAAGGATAACTTAGTAAAGTTTTTAAGAAGGCTTTATACAATGGTACTAAGACATGATGCAGAGTCAATAGTAATGCAGGTGAGAAGAGGTATCACCCCCCAAAGCACAGTGTGCAAAGTACAGCCTCAGAATATAAAAATGAATTAAAAAAAAAAAAGTGATTCATAAAACATACAAGCCTTCTTTGGCTCCAAAATAAATACCAGCTTGTCAGACTATTTGACTGTATGAAGCACCTGGCATTCTCTTGATGCTATCCAGGTTGTAAGTCATAATGAGAAAATATCACAGACCTGGGCTCAGTGACCCATGTGGTTCTCTTCATCTCTGTGTTCTTGTGATTAACTATTTAAACAAGATCTACAGAACCTGGTATAACTGCTCTGCTTATCTTTTGATGCTCAGGAATACCTCTCCATCTGTTTTCTATGTATCCATCCCTGTGGCACCTGGGATAATTAAACACTAAAAGCATAGTTTGAGCTATTGCAACTTGAGCTTCGGTACAGACACAAATCTTAGGATATGTATCTTGGTGGGACTCTGCCTTTAATAAAAGCTCTAGCTTTGGCTGATTTTCAAATGTTAACTCGTGTTAAGGTGTGTGAAGTTAGTGGAGATAGATTGGATATTAGGAAAATAATTTACACTGAGAAAGTTGTTAAGTATTGGAACTGATTGCCCTGGAAAGGGGTTGTGGCACTGTCACTGGAGATAAAATACAGGTGGACATAGAGCTTAGAGATGTGGTTTATGGATGTTTCTTGTCAGTTATGTTGATGGTTGGACCTGATCTGGAAGATCTCTTCCAAACTAGGCCCTTCTATGATTTTATGAGAAATCCTACCTCGAGAAGATTTTCAAAGAATCAAGAAAGTTACTACCTAAATCTTGAGAGGGTTTATTTGTTAGAACCCTAAAAGTTAGACATCAGTTAGGTGCTTAGACATCCTAATCCCTAAATCAATTGAAAGACAGATACCTAAACAACACAGAGGACAAAATCCTAAGTTCATGTAGAGTTCATTACTTTTGTTATTATAGAAGACACTTCCTCTATCAAATTTAAATTGTCTTTCATAGTCAAAATTTTCCCTTTGTAAAGTCATTACTCAGCATCTAAACTCTGGCTAGGCAATGCAATAAGTAGGTTTGCCATCTGAGAAACAGGCAGTTAAGGAGAACTTCACACTTTGATTTTTGCTTTTCTTTCTTATGTTTCAGAAAAGACATTTGTTGAAGAATACAAGTTGTGTCTATTGAAAGAACATCTATGTTTATAGTATTTTTCACCAACTTATTAAAAATGCCCTTCCTGTTCTCCTGCTGTGTGTTCACATTCCCTGCTCTGCCTGGTTTTCTTCACTTAATTCAGTAAATGTTTCTCATTAGACCATTAGGTAAAGAAAAAAAAAAAAAAAAAGCCAGCAAAAAATCAAAAAACCAAAAAAGACAGAAGTCCATAAGGTTTTCAGGAGGAAAAGATTTAAACAGGCTGAGAATTAGTTTATACATTGATTTGTCTTTTATGCTGTTTAGAAAGCCTTAACTGTGAGACAGAATTTTACTTGTTATACATCATGCACACTCTCACACCAAAGCAGCCTTTATTTGACCTCTTAATCAATCTGAGTACCAGTGCAGGGGGGGGAAAAAAGGAGATACAAGATAGCTTATATAAACACCAAGTTGGCCATGTTCCTGTCAACCATCTGCACTTCCAGCCATGGTCAGGCAAAATATGGTACCCTTCTTCTATGATCCATTTATATGTCCCTCTTTCCCTCTTTCTCTCTTTTTTTCCTTTTTCTTTCTTTTTTTTTTTTTCTAAGTCGAAAACAAATGGCATTATTGGACATGCTCTGCTTCAATGCAGCTGTGAATTGCAGGCCTAGAAAGGCAGCCAAGGAGAAGTCAGACAGCAAAGCCTTTCTGCTTAGAGAAGCAAGGCCAGAACTGCTGATTTGGCTTCATTTTGATACATGATATATTTTTTTTTATTCCATAAATTTTAATGTGGTCCTTAGAGGACATATTTTGAGCTGATGCTTTTTCCATTTCTTTTCCTTTTGGAGCAAAGGGGTTTGTTGGGCTTTTTCTGGGTTATAATTATTGGACCTAGCAACTTGGTAGTCTGCCTGGAGATAGGATGAAACTTGACAATGAGGAAAAATTATATGTGTCTGACAAGATAGTGGACAGGACTTTTTCCTTAAAGGATTAAGCTTGGCTGTAAAACAATGATTCTTAGTAGTGCTTTGATACCATGGAAGGTAAGAAGCTGTAGAAGGAAAGGGGAGAGGAGCCAGCAAAACAAATTCCTGAGGCCATCTGGGATCTCAAAGTACACCTGTATTATAAATATGTAATTTCTATTCTATGAAGCTAGAGCCTGTTTTTTTGCAACAGCCTATCTTCGTGATGCTGATTGTCCCTGTGGTTTTAAGACAATTATTGACTCATTGTCAAGCCTGTTGACTCATTGTCAAGAGCTCTGTCCCATTGACAGTGGTTTCTGTGCACATTTGTAAGGATATGTACTCATGCTTGCTTTTCCTAGGCTGTCTAAGCAAGACTCTGCTCTGATCTGGCAACTCCCTGGCTGGTTCAGCTTATCAATAAGCCAGGAGACTCTGTTTGGAGGTGTGCATTGCCCTGGGCACAGCTTGTCATTCATAACACAAGGAGATCTTAGGTCCAAAGCTGGCTCACACTCTGTGAGGTCACTTGCAATGCTGAACCCTCCCCTGTACTTCTTCCTTTTACTCATAGTATGAAAGCAGCCATCGATGAGTGACTTAGGAAAACTCCCACAGCAGAGCTGAATGGCCAAAGTGTCAGGATCTGCATGAGCCTCCAGAGGGTGTAAGGTGAAGATCTTGCCTCCTGAATAGCTGTTCCTCCTGCAGACAGTAGTCCACCCCTTTTCCCACTGCTCTCAATTGCTCTACCAGGAAAAAGAAATAACACAGGGAAGTGAGTGGCTATTTGAATGAAATCAGTGCACTGATGTGTCACACTTCAAACAGAAAAGGATACCAACCTCTTATGAAAAAATACATTATGGAATACAAAATTACAGAGTTCCTCTTAGCATCTTAAAGCTGCAAAATAACATCTGCATGTGAACCATCTCCCCTAAAATCAACCAAGATGAAATGACTGTTTGAATACAGTAATATAATCATTCCACCAGAACTTTCTCAACATTAATATTGAGGACTGGAATCCTCAAGGGTACCAAGACTTCCATTGAAAATCAGTGGTAATTGGGTTTCTAGATAACTTGGATGATCTTGACTGAGAGTGTGGCATTAGAACCCCCAGGTCCATATTTCACCTCACACATATGAATTCTCATTTTTAAAGGTGATCAGCACTTAGTAGTCCTTGCTGATGTCTGCAAAGGGAGTGATGTGCACATTGCTTTTCAGGGAAATTGCAGTGGGTGCTGATTCCTCCCCGCTGATTGTAAAAATCATCTTTCCTATGTGTTGCTTTCCTTCCTCCTGCGTGGTTATTTTCAGTGCATCATCTTTTCCCCTCCAAACAAACATGAACATAGGCATTCAGCACAAGGGGCTGTCCTCAAATGAAGTTCACCTTGTAGTCAATTAACCTTTCAGAAAAGAATATTCCTATATCTCCTTTTCCCATGAGATGCCTCTGCATATGTGCATGTGTGTGAGTGTGTGATCTTTTGAAGGGTCTTATTGTCCAGGCAAAAAGCCAAACACTGCACTTCCTTCCCAGTCCCTGGGATGTTTTGAGCCTGGGTGGAGAAAAGCAGGTTAGATCGGATCCCATCTTTGTGTAAGGATGGATTCTGTCGGTCTCAGCACCGGGGAGGGTTTATGCTTGGGGTGGCTTAGAATTAAAAAAGTAAAGAACAAGGAGCAATGCAGTGAGTGGAAGCTGCCTTCACCTCTCCATGAGTTAAGTAAGCCCTGATTAGTGCTGGGCGAGGAGGGGTTCCCAGACACATTGTAAATGAAGCTTGTTGAGCCGGTGCTAATCGTGCTTTTCTGTGGCAGGTGTGCATTTCCCGGCAGAGCCCTATTCATGAGCCACTCTCCCCACAACCTTGCCTTTGAGGCCCCCAAGGCCAGGTTTCAAAATTGCTTCCTTCCATTTAATCCCGAGCTCAATAGAACTAAAACAACAATGGAAATCCTCAGCGACGGGAAAGTGCAAAAGTAAATTGCCAGCGCAGCTTAGAAGTTAAGAGATGAGCTGTGCCTCCTCTTCCTCTGTTCTCCTGGAACTGCAGGGGCTGATTTATATGTATAGGCAGATCCCTACTCCTGAGCAAAATCACGCAAGCTCGTGTTGCCAGGAATAACACCATTAGTTTTAATGGAAATAAGCCATTCATGACCCAGAGTTCTGAAATAGTTCCACACAATGTGCTGAATACATAAAGTCTAAGGTTTCCTTCTAAAGAAATATGCTGGGGATTTTTGTTGAGAAAAAAAAATCCCAAAGAAAAGAAAAGAGGGAAAAAAAAAAAAAAAGAGAATTGTTGTGTTAGGCTTTCTCTTCCCTGTGAAAATCTTCCTCTTGAAAGCAGCAGGTGCTAATTATAAAAGTAGGAAAAATTAGTAGCGAATAAGACTATGAATAACACAGGGAAGGATAACTCCTGTCAACAGGTAATAGTAATTATTGTAAAGTTTAGTGCACAAATAAGTGGAGTCAAGTAAGGCAGAAATAACCAAGATCATCAGCCAGTTGCTGATTTTAGTTATTACAAATGATTCATTGTGATGCCTTCCCTATTTCATTTTAAATAATACACCCACTGTTATAGGTCATGTGCTTATGAAAAAGCAAACTGCTAAAACCAAGAGTATCCTGTTTCATAAAGAAATGTTT
The DNA here is from genome assembly GCA_013400935.1 of Turnix velox. Taxonomy (NCBI): domain Eukaryota; kingdom Metazoa; phylum Chordata; class Aves; order Charadriiformes; family Turnicidae; genus Turnix; species Turnix velox. Next base: position 480,065 of record VZTY01025327.1, read on the forward strand.
GAAAAGGATCTCTTGCAAAAACATGGGAATAGGTCTAAACACATGAGCACTACCTGTATGTATTAGATACACTGGCCCTGATCTCATGCCACTGTAGTCAATAAGTTTAAGATTATGTTCCACTTGTGTGGAATAGGTTCTTGGCTGGGTTTTATATATTTCCTTTCACTTTCTAAAATTCTTGTCCAAAGATTTATGCTATGAGATTCATAATTGCAACAAAGAGGATCAGTTTAATATTGATTTTGCAACTGTGTTAATACATGTCTCTCAAAATTAAAGAATAACCTTCTATTCAGATCAAATTGGGAGGTACATATAAATCAGTGCAGAGCAGCCCCCAAAACACCAGAAGTGATATAATATGAGGTATAATGAAGAGTACTAGGGGGAGGAGGAGAGCAGCTAAAAAAATGTGTGTGCCTTGGACACTGAGGGAAGAATTTGTTGATTTTACATGACATCTCCTTGCCCCCTAATGTGCAATTCATATAGCCTTATGATTTCATACCCAGTCAAATGAATAAATATATAGATGCCAGTGGAACTAACTTGTGGAATTAGAGTTCTGTAGAGAAACATATTTTTGAGGAACTCAGTTGAAATATCCTATAAACCCATACACTGGTCTCAAATGAAGATGGCATCTCAAGTTAAAGCATAAGAAAAATTCCTCATCTGAAGGGCACTTAGTGAGGATGTGAGTAACTGAAACACAGGTATCTGTATAGGTATCTGTATATCTGTAAGTACTAAAATGGTTGTTCCTTCTTCATAGTTTAGAATAAAGCATGTATTAATAAATTTGTGCCTACCTGTTAAATTCATAATCCTTTTTGACAAAGAAAAGCATCAAAATATTACATTTCAAAACAGTTGAGTACCTATGTCTATAAATGAGATTGCTTCTCAAAATCATCCTGCTATTATTGCATTGTAGTTACTACTCAACATGGGAAAAAAATCAAATGGTTAGCTGATTTTTTCCTTTTAGCCTTTTCCTTCATTTCTTTAAATTTCTCTTTATACCAAAGATACCTTATGTTCTAAGGATATTTTTTAATCTTTATAGAATGAAAGAAGGTGAGTAAATAAAGATAAAAAGAGCAGAAGGTTTTATCCCTTCCTTCTCTAGTACAAAGCCTGATGATGTGATGCTCATCTTCTCTTGCTTAGGAAGCATGGTATGAATGGTTCCTTGTATTACAGTACTTCTCAGAGACTCAAAAGAATTGTGTTCATCACACACTTAGACTTGCTTTTTCTCTCATGAGCTCACAATCTAAAAGGAGATGACCACGAGAAAGGGGAGAAAATTATCCTTTGTTATAAAATAAAGTGTGGGCCTTCCAATCCAGTGTGGACTGGATCTGTTAGCTCTGCTGAATTTATTTGGAGATCTTATTGATATGATTGTGTACCCAGCTTATCACTGAGATCACTAGCAAGTTCTCCACAGCCTATTAGTTACTCACGTACTACAGTAATTAGCTTAGACTAAAATCCTCATCAAATAACAAAGACCAACACAATGACCTTTAAATCCCTTTGCCTTCATTTTGGCATCTCACCAGAATTTTACAGTTCCGTCTTAACGTGTGAGAGTGTAGAGAGTTTTGCAGTTCATTTCAACTGTTGAATCCAAATGTGATATTACTGGAGAAATAAAGCCACTTCATGCAGAAAAATATGTATTTTGAGGCCTGAAAAGGGTTCACCCACGACAGTTATTTCTAATGACTCCCATGGCATCAGGATCACAATGAGCAAAGTCCTTCATTCTCAGAAGAATGTAGTATACAGTGTAGCTAAACTGTTCTTAAAATTCCTGCCTGCAATTTAAGATGAGTCAGAGGAAAGCTCTTCTTTTATAGAAATCAACATAAAAATCCTTTTCAAATAGCCTTCATGTTCTTTGGAGTGATTCCTCTCCTCCCACTGGGCTTGTTGGCAATTCAATGAGTTTAAAGCACTGTGGGTCGGCCCCCCCTGAAGTGCTCTTGCTCATGATGATGTGGTCTGTCCTCATGAACACTCATCACAGAGCAGACAGGTGAAGAGAGGACAGACATGTCATATGGTGGAAGTGAAACAAAGCAGTCATGGTGCCTTGTCTTTGGCAGTTTGATCTCTGCTTTTCCACTCACTGGAGAGTCTGATCCTGCCAGTTTTGAAGACAAGAGACACTTCACCTGTGCTGCTAGATTTAAGCCCTTAACTTGGACTGAAATTTGCAAATGTTGACTTGTGTCAACATTTTTAGAGCAGCAGAATCAAGAAATGATGTCTTCACTCTTTTAGGGAATTTCCTGTAGCTTTTCACCATGTATTTTTTTTCCACGCTAGACTAATTCCCTCTTACAAGGTGACTAGTGATTAGATTACAACAGTGATTAGTTCAGGGAAAAGATTTTATCATAACCATGAGCAATATCCATCTGCAATTCTACCAATGAAACCTCAACAAACCTAGCCTGAATCAGTAGAGTTTGCTCACCTCTCTTTTGAGAAATACTTCAGCTACAGTCACCTGTTTGTGGAGGTACCATCCTGTTGTAGCACCTGAGGAATCTGAAGCAATTAAGTTATCTAAAACCTTAAAAGGTCTCTAAAGGCCTAAACCTTTTAGGTTACCTGAAAGTGTCAAGATGCAGTGTCCTCCTGAATGTGACCTCTGTCTAGCAGGGCTGATGGCAGAGAATCCACATAATCATATAGCTAACCTCCACCATCCAGAGAGGCATGTGGAAAAAGTATTGAAGTATTTTTTACAGTTCTGAACAAATTATTATGTGGTGTAATACTGCTATTGCAATTAAACTGTCAGGGCTGAAACCTCTGGGTATAAGTGCTGTGGCTTTCACCTGCTTTTAGACAGACACCTTTTTCCTGGAACCTGGTTACAGCAATGACAGATAGAGAGATACTCTTGTGATTTATATCACAACTGCCACCACGGTATGTGATCACTTGTGGTAGGAGACATGGATGCCAGTAATCTAAGAGTTACTTAGATTCCAAATCCTATAATGTGTTGGCAGAAATCTCATGACTCCATTAAGTTGTGTTACAGTGCATGGAAAATAGACATATCAATCATCCTCTGTTGCATATTTAGAACTCATGTGATATTTAAAAGAACAATGATCTCTAAGATATAAAAATAGTATACTCAGTTAATCTATTCTGCTCTCCAACAGGCTTAGTAGCAAGCAAAATTGTTCCAGTGCTTTAAAGAAACAGCAGGGAGATTAAAATTAAGGTGGTACTGAAGGTTGGGTGACAATAACCTGTGCATGTGATGGAGCCAAGATGCCTCACAGAGCTTTATGCAGCCTGCCAGAAAGACTAAGGGAGTGATGGGTTACCCAGAATAAAAAAGGCTTTGGGTAGCCATGCCTTTCTCTCCAAGTGGAGAGCTGGATGTTAGAAATCCATGAGCTGTTAGAACATCCACAGCTGGATGTTAGAAATCCATGAGCTGAACTTCTCATTGACAGTAAGGAAATCGAAAAAAAGAAATTGAGTAGTAGTGAATGCCCCATCCCTAAGAATACTCCATGATAGGTTAGATAGGGCTCTGAGTGACCTATCCTTGTTGAAAATGTCACTGGCCAGGGTTTAGATGGCTTTGAAAAGTCTCTTCCTTCCACTCTGCAAAAATCAAGGTGGATAGGCAAGCAAAAGGGAATAGACTACATGTGGGTACACAAACAGATTTGTTAAGTGTAGCATTTTGGAACACATGGCTATGTAGTGAGCAGAATGGATGATACAGAGGAGGAAAATGCCAGGAGTCATTTGTCCTTGAAGATTCTAAGTCTAGAGGTGCAGGATAGTTCTATTTTCTATCATGTCCACCATCCTGCACTTGAAATCAGAGGTTCAAAGAAAAGGGAAATACTGAAGGAAAGTAACTCTCTTTTTTCCTCTAAAAATAAAAGGGGGAGAAGGAGGAAAAAGAAGTAGGAATTGCCAGACTGGATCAGACACAGGGACTTGCTAGACCATATCAGTTCTCCAGCAGCAAAATGGGCCAGATGCCTCTGAGGAATGTGTACTAAGCCTGCAGAAGGCAGATGTTAGGTAATCTGTTCTCAGTGAATGTTCCATCCTAAATCATCACAGTTACAGATGAGTTTAAAACCTGAAACATGAAAACTCACATCATGTTCACAAAAGTTCTGTTAGCATTATCTCTGATCATTCTGGATATTCCTGCTACATGTGCAAATCTTACTAATTTCTTAGTCCAATGACATCTTGTGGTGAGGAGTTCCATAGCATGGCACCAGAATTTCAGCTTTTTAGTGATTCTGGATTTCTTGACTTTTCACTTATCCAAGTGTTTCTGCTTCTAGCTGTTTTCCATAAATGCACATAGCTTATGTTCTGCTCTTGGTTTACAACTTCGGATGCACCTCAAAACCAGATATTAAAACTTTTCAAAAATTAAAGTTTTTATGGGGCAAACTAAATGCCTTTACCCATATACAAAGATGGAAGGTGATACATTTACATCTCTACCTCTGCAGTTAAGTGGTTGTCACTGCAAATTTGTTCATTTCTGGAGCCGTGATGTGAAAGACATGAATTCTATTCTTCTTCTGTGCAAGAAATAAGAATTTTACTTTTTCCTGTGTCAGTTATCTGAACTCTGTCATATCTCTAGGGGTGGACAACTTTCTCAAGTACAGTTTCACTTTGCATAAGGGAATGAGGAATTTAGGTAGTTCAGAAGAAGAAATTTAGGTTGGTTATTTCAGTGAATTTCCCAAAGGCATTTTAATGTTCAAAGAAAACAAAACAAAAAGCAAACAAAAAATGCAAACTAAACAAAACAAAAATTAAAAGGCATATCTCAGGAGTCCAACGTTATCTCCTGGTCCTGGAGACCTTGTAGTTTTCTTGCAAAGATGCAAACAGGATTCCTTAGCTAAGGAAAAACTAAAGAGGGATCTAATTGCAGCTTTTGACTACTGAAGAGGATTTATAGAGACAACAGACCCTGACTCTGCTCAGAGTGGTTGGCCAGATGCAGCAAAAGAAATATCCACTGAATATAACTTAATATTTTTTCACATGGCAGTAGGTTGTTCAGACCTCATTCCTCAGGGATTTTCTTACCTCAACTGAGAAAGGTCCTAATTGCCCTCTAATTGCCAAGCTAGCTCTAAGTGGGAGATTAGACCAGATCACCTTCAGAGGTTTCTACCTGAATCATTCTATAAATCTGTGATACTGTAAACAATTCCTAACTGGGATTAAGCTACCTGAAATTCATGTAAGGTCCAAAATATTATTTAGAATTAAAACCTTTATAGCTACAATTCAGGCCTTTAGCTTCAAAATCAAAATTTCTCTCAAGAGAATTTAATGTTTCAGAGGAAAAAAATATAATAGATTTAGAGAAGATTTTTGCCCTCCCATAAACATTGACCAATACTAATTAAATTCTGCATTTGATCTTCAGTGATGAACCTGCTGCCAGGATAGCCTGACAGTTATTTGGATTTATGACTATAAGGAAGTTTGAAGCGCAGTAGAGATCAAACCAAACTAAGTAAAGCAAAAATAAACACCATCTCTGTACTTTGATTATAAATTTCAAGGATCAGAAAGAGCTCAGAATTTATGAATTTACTTACACCAGCTGATATGAAGCAATAGTGTAATTTTATAATTAGACCTATATCTCCTGTACTTCTGATCAGGAAACAGTGATTTTGTATGAATTAAGATCTCCTCCCTGATAACTAACGGAGACTAAAATGATTTGAGGTTCGTGTTTTGCACAAGATCAAGTTGAGAATCCCAGAAATTGTTTACACCAGTTAATGCATCTTGATTCAAAGATCTCTGAGCCAGTGCTCAGTGCAGTGTGTGCAACCATATAATGCAGCTCAGAGGTGCTAAGGGCATGCTGGGTGTACACATAGAGAATGTCCACAGCACAGATCTGCTTCACGCTCTCCCAGTGAGGATTGTTAACAGAGATATTAGTTATGGAGTAAACCTGGGCAAGGGCATCTTCAAAACCTCTAGTTTATGACCCTCTGACCATATCCCTCCATCTTAGCATTGTTACTAATTTGGAAAACATGATGGAATGGGACAACTCATCCTGTTGTTCCCTGGTGAAACAAGTTCAGGTCACTACTTCCCTTTGAGACTTGGTGAAGAGCATTGCAGAGAGCAACACTGGTGATGAATGGATAGAGATGTGTTGTAATTAAATCTGACATATGTTGTTAGAAATCAAAACTGACAGAAGTCCCAGAATTATTTTAGAAAGCTCTGTGCAGTCTTTCAAGCAAAGCATAAAAACAAAATCCTGACCCATCTTGTCTTTAGTAAGCTTACAACCATACTTTAAATAATAGAACTGAGCACTTGAGGGCTGAGGGCAAAACATTTCTTGATCAAGGGCAGGAAGATACACTTTTTTATAAAAGGGTAGAACAAGGTTTCCCCTCTCCTAAGGATGCAATATAAAGCTCTCATCTAAAGAGTCACTCTCATCATTAGGTGTACAATGCTGGCACCTAGACTTATTTCTGTGATCTCAGAAAAAAAAAAGAAGATGCTGATCAGTTATTTCAAAAATATCCTTCAAAAAAAAAGTCTGAGAATCTGGAGACCCTGTGAAAATTGTTAAGGACTCTGCTGGTGTTGTGATTCTGCATTAAAGCTATTGAGATTGTGTGCTGAAAACTGTGAGAATAAAATTCATAATCAGGCTGGCTGTCTGGAAGTCATATCATGACCTCCTTTTTGCCCTGGTTTCCCCACAGTTTCGATTGGAAATAGGATTAGACTGTGCTTCCTGCTCTGAGTGGAGGGTTGGATTTGGTGACCTCCAGAACTCCCTTTCAGAAAATTATGGCAAAATTCCCTGATTCTCTGCTAAATAGTTTTGTAACAGCAAGGAGTATCCATCATACTTGGCCATAATCCAGTTTATGATTTTTTTTTCTAGCATAAACTAAAGAATGATACATTTTGCAATTAAAATAAGAAGTTTTAATTAAATTGTGTTCCCTGCTTTCTCCTGAGACTACACAATCTTTGAGTTACCTCTGACAACATTTCACACTCATATGCCACAGGGAGTTTTTCTTAGAATTTCTTACTCTAGTTCTAAATGTTCCTGGAGAAGAAAGGAGTGGCTTCAAAGCAAGATTTCTATGCTTCCTAGAGTTTAAATGTACTAAGATTTCCAAGCACTTATTAACTACCAAAGGGGAAAACAGGAAAAGCAGGATTTATAAAATCAACTGCTCATTGACTTGCAGAATATTAGTAGTCCATAAATCAAAAGTGTTTCCTCAGGATGTATGTGCCTTCCTTTAGTAACTTCACCTATTTTTCCCATGGTGACCAGAAAACCTACAGCATCTTCTTATCTTTTATAATATTTTTTCTGACAAATCAAGGCAGTGGTTTGCAAACATTGTCTCTCCTTATTGAACTCATGGAGACCCATCCTGTCACTCTCCTCTGATGAACCTATCTGTCTTCCTGAGTTGGCAAGAGCTGGGTATCTTTTACTTTGCTTTCACATGCAACTGCCTTACACAGAACTCAGGATTAGGAATTAGTCAAAACAAACATACATCAAAATTTACCATTTTAGCAAACAGAATTAGAACATCTCACTTGCATAGAGCAAATGCCTCATTATTTCCTTTTCTGGCAAGTTTCTTAGGGTTTAAAGGACTGGAGATTTTGCATTTTGAGGCAAAAGAACTAAATCAAGCTTCTCAGAAAACATGTCAAGTGTCTAAAGAGACATTGAAAAGCATCTCAAGATATTTCTAGCAGATCTTACCCCAAAGAAGACAAAACTAAAAGGTTAGGCTATCTCTCCTTAATCTATAAAGTTCATCTTGCATTCACAAAGGGGGTGCTGCCACCCCCTCCATGAAGGAGTCACACATCATGTTCTATTCCTAATAATGTTTTCATTTGAAGCAGACAAGAAAATGAAACTGAGAAAGCTGCCTTGAAATGTATGTGTCTCTACTTGAGAATGAGGTAGGCTGGGAGTCTCAGTCTCTGGTTCCAGTAGTTATTGCAATGATGTTTTTTTTCTAATAAAAAAAAAATGAAATCACGATTTCCCACTTCTTATGTTGGTAGAGCTAGATGTTGTTCAGAGAGTACTTTGACACTTCTGTTTTATTGCACGTTAGTTGTACTCCTTATTATTGAAAAGCAGCATTTCAAAGCAAAATTATTTTTAGTTGCCCATCTTTCCTGTTTTTCTGCAGGCTGCTATTGTACTGCTGTTATGCTTTGTAAAATCTCTGGTGATGCTGCTCTCCAGCTAAATGAAAAAAGATTTGTTCCACTGACTGCATGTTGAAATCACAGCTGTAGGATTGTTTGACTGAAGTCTGGCTATATTCAGGGAAATAAGTGGCTGGGTTTCTACATAGGCTGTCTTGTATACACTCACAGCCTAGATATGGCAGTGAATTCTTTTTAAAAATTGTAACCAAAGAAACCCACATCATGGATCTTTGTGTTTAGTCTAGTGCAACAAGTACCTTACACCATCTATGCAAGTGGGTGCTTTTGTCTCTCTATATGGATAGCAGCTTGTGAAAGCTTTGGAAAAATTAATCACTTCTCTCTCCATCAGCCCAGCTGACACACTTATTGGGCCTCATAAAGTAGAAGATTCAAGGCTCCCAATGGGTTCAAACCTTTTCTTTTTACTATCCCAGTCATCTGATAGGAAAGACTGTGCCTTCCATCCAAAATTACATGGATGTAAATGGGTCAAGTATTCAGATCTGTTGTGTCACATGCCTGCTTTATCTTCATTACTCATGATATCCTGATATCTTTTCCATTTAATTGGGGAGTATAAAAAATAAAACCACAAAATTAGATTTGTTTTAAATTTGTTCTTATCAAAAGGAGGCTGAAATTAAAAAAAACCTGAACAGCTGAGCTCTTGCTGAGTACCCTCACTGCAGAACAAAGACCACCTGCCTTCATCCTAGATTGATTCTGGCCACTCCTTCTCTCCTACTACCTCTTGCTAATAATGTTAGAAATCAGGCATCTTCCTAAAATTTACTGCTTCTTTTCTCTAAGGGAAGCACCCAATTAGGCAGACAGCCTTTTCCTCTCAGGATAGAAAGCACAGGATCACCACAGTGAACCTCCAGAGAGCACTGGGTTTGACAGGGAGCTGGTTCCTTGCGCAATTTTTTTAAGAGACAAATATGCAAGGAAAACAGCAAGGACAGTCGCCCTGTATAATGAGAGCTCAGTGATTTAAAAAGCAGCAGCGTGTGTGTGAGGGGAGGGAGGGAGGGAAGCTGGGGGATGGGATGGCAGATTTCACTTGCCAGAGCAGGGGTAACAAAAAATTATCCTGATCCAGTAGACCATGTGAAAGGATATTACCAGGGCATGAAAAAATTCTTTTTTTTTTCAGGGAGGGGGGGAGAGCAGAATGTATTTTTATTGCCCTTTCTCTAAAGCCCTGTTATTTTGCTGTTCTCCACTTGCATCTGTTAAATGCTGGAATGTCTGCAGGGACGTTTTGAAAAGCTGCACAATGTCAATTAAATTTGCCGAGCAGTATATCTTTTTTGGAGTACGTGTGACCTTTTCTGTTTGTCATTTCCTGGGCATCACACCAAGTGATCCTCTTAGGATGCTGGCTTTGTGGAGCAGGCCCACAGCAGCAGGACTGCAGGAACTGCAGGTTTCTGGGACTGCTGCCAACCTCCGGATAATTGCCATCAGCAGGAAAGAGCTAGAAAACCTTGGCTGAGTCCATCTTTTACAGATAGATTGACCCCTTTCTGCCACTGCAGAATCACAGTCAGAGAGAAACACACATCCAAAAAAGAGAGAGAAGGGAGGGGAGGCGGGTGAGAGAGGAATGATTGCAGCAGGAAGGCTATGTCTGATCCGAACAGGGGAGATTTGGAGGTTACGCGTGCTGCTTCACCACCGCCAATGTTTTTAACATCTTCTGTTTTAAGGCAGAATTAAGCTTGGAATGAGGCTTAAATGCTGAGCTGTTGTAATAAAACTGGTGCTTCTGTGAGAGCAGAGTCAGTGCTCTGAGCAGGGGGTGGGAAGGGTGGGAATTCGATACCTCCCTGCGATACATCTGCTGGGAAAAAGCAATTTGAACATAGATGCAGCAAGCAAAAGAGAGAATGGATGCTTGCTGGAAGCCCCTGCAGGTACTTGGAAAGGAGATGGAGGACAGCACAAGAAAGGAGACTGTATATCCACATTTGAGTAGCTAAGCTGCTTTGACAAGCAGTCATGGTTGCACCTTATGAAAGGTGGGAGTTGAAAGCAGTGCCCTTAATATCCCTGTATCCAGCAAGTGGCTGACTGGGGTCAGTGGTGATGAGGTAGCCAGGTAATAATGTCAACAACCATGACTTCAGGTGGCCTGCTCAATTTCCTCTTCCACCTCAGTGCCACATGCAGTTCTTGGTGTCGATGCCACTAATGAATACCAGCTTGTGTACAGGAACCCACAAGTTCAGCATGGGAATTTCTAGAGGAGCTCTGGGATCCCTATTCCAAGCCAAATCTACCTGCTCTAGTAATATCTCAATAGAGCTGGGGCAGGCGGTGGTTCAGCTCTGGCTGAAATACAGACTGCCCTGGGCAATTCCAGACCATGAGATCCAATTCCAGATCTAACTCCAGCAGGAAACAGAAATAGGCAAATGGCTGAAAGAGGTAAACAGCTGTCCCTTCACTACAGCTGACTGCTCTGGATAGGTGGGGGCACTGTGATTCCCCATCCTTTCTCATCTGCTGAAGAAAAATCTTTCCATCACTCACTGAAGTGCTGTTTTCCAGTAGAAAAGACCAAGTCTGAGCCACAAAATACATAAAACATGTGTAAGCTCTGTGGATCAAGATCTCCATGAAAAATAAAACACAGCAGAATCTCTCTGCCATGTGTTTAGGTCAATACAGCCTCAATTAATATTAAGATGTTTGATGCTACAAAGGACATAACACTCCAATTGGTTCACTAGTGATTTTTCTTTTTTCTTCAGCCATGATCCATGTCTCAGTTGCCAAGATAAATAATACTTGGGTTACAGTAATGTCCTGTGGCTGCAGACTGGGAGACCTTCAATGCACAAGGTGCTGAGCAAACATGTATGGAGGCATAATCCTGTCAAATGCTATCCAGGTCATATAATCTGCAGCTATATTCCTCCCTCAAGAGAACACACATTGCTTGGCAAATGCTTGGCCTGCTTCTGCATGTTGCACTCAGTGTCAGTGAGTGACATCTTGCAGATGACTCTTTATTGGTAGAGCAGGTGCTGGTGGCAAGGGCTATATTTAAAAAGCAGAGGCCTAAAAATGGCTTTGCAATGCTCTGTGCTTAACAGGTCTCAGTCACTTCCAGATCAGGTTTGACTCTTTGTTGAGAATTTCCTCCTCTCACAAACTTATCATAATGAGGAAGCTGATACAGGCAATTCCCTGTATCACGAGGGGAAAAGACATTCAGTCTGGGTTACAAAATCTGTATCATTCATGTAGAAGAATAGGTGGATATCTCCAGGTCTGTACATCACACAGCCTTTTTCACAAAGGAAAGACAAGCCCCCTGCAAGGTTAGCATTGCAACAGCTTCTATTTGCCATAGCCCCAATATTACTGTAGGTAAAGGCAGATGAACTCACCACTGTGAACTCACAAACTGTGCATTTTCACATTTCACCCAATCTGTGGTGGTTCTACCTGTATATCTACCTAATTCTAAGGAAAATGTGACATAACCTACTAATGGATTGTCAAAAGTAAGAGCAAGTGTATGGTCCTTTCTGGGGGAAACTGGATTAACTTGGGTCCACTTGTCTGTCTGCCCTTGACCTGGCACAGTTTTACGTACAAGACCCACTAAGTTGTCAAGGCATTTTACTATTCAAGACAATAGAAATGTTCCTGAGAGCCAGGGGGCAAATTCAGGACTGTTCAAGTTTTGTCCAACCTCCAGCTCACCATCTGCAGTATCTGGGAATTGATAGTTGCCTTTAAAGTGCAATTCTATATGAAAGTCATTCCAGATGTTACGATAAAACACAATATTCAGAGATTAAGTATGAATTTACACAGACAACAAGAAAGTAGCTTAGGCCTTTTACATTATAAGCACATTGCAAGTTTGAGTTTATTCTGGAGGTAGCCTCCATTTACTCCACCTGTGAGTATCCTCTGGGACAGTAAAAGGTGATGAGATGCTGGTCTACTGGCCACAAAAAACAGTGCTCCCTGCTCAAGTTAACTTGAAAAACATTGCCAGAATTGAGCTTATAACATGATATTCAATTACACTTTCCATGTGCTGCTTAGGGTAATCCTGAGTCTGAGTGTGGTCCTTGGTAAATTTGAGGGAAAAAGCTTTAAATTTAAGATATCTGGAAAGTCATTTCATTATTCCTTGGAAATTCAACGATTATTTTTTTTATAAATGAATACACATTAGGACGCTATATATTGTGGCTGGAGGAACTGTCAGCATGAACAAAGTTCTTCACTCCTATGGGAGACATGTAAAAAAGAAAACACATCTACATTCCATTTTCTTCTTATTTCCCTCTTCCATTTACAGCTGAGGCCTGTAAATGGCTTGAATGGTCTTACTGAAATCAGGGGGACAACTCATGGGCTGAAAGGGGGGCATGTGAGTTGGGGCTTTACCAAATCACCCTCCAGCAGCAGGTGCTGGAAGATGTGGTGTTGGTAGCTGTTGGCAGCAGACCTGAAGAACTTAAGCTTTGCAGAGCCCCCAGGCTCTGCAGCTCAGCTTCATTTCCTTTCCTTAGCACAAAATATTTTAAAAAGAAACTGACACCAACAGATTTTCCCAAGCCAACAAAAATAAAAAGGCTTGCAGCAGGTGAGGAGCAGTGTGCCTGCCCAAGTCCAGCCGGCTCTGCCAGGAAATTGGGGAGGTGGATGGTGGATCAACAGTGATTGAAAGGTGGGCACAGAGGCAACAGCATCCTGGAGAAGATTCAAGCTCAGAGCAGTGAGGCATCCATGTGAACAATTGCAAGTTGTTGACAGTGGAAAAATGTAATCCCTGGTTCACAAATGCAGCCTACATCCTTAAAATAAAATTTAAGAAGTCACATGCAAGAAAATCACCCATATCTTTTACCTATCTGTCAATGGCTGCCCATCAGCCAGCAGTATAATGTTGATACAAAACCTACATCTCAGCCAAGATCCCCTGGATGGGTTTGATTTAGGGCTAGTATATGTTTACGGGCATGAGTCAACTGGACACAGATGTTTCCATTCTTTGGTGTTATAGAGGCAAAAACCTCTCCCCTCCTTCCTCCTTCTGCCTCCTCCAATCCTCAGCTACATTTTTAATACTTTTTTTTTCATCTTGTTTTATTTGCTCATATTAAAGGAGGCCTGCTGTAGACTCACAAATTGTGGGGAGAAGAAAGAAAGGAAATGCCAATACGTCAGACCACAAATAGCCAAGCCACTTACAAACTTGCTCATAAATAAACTCCTATCGGAAAATTTCCCTTCGCAGTGGAAATCACAAGCTCACTCACTTAATTCCTTCCCAAAAGCAAAGCAGTTTGCACTACATTCTGCTCGTGTTGTCAGATTTAGGCTCTTATATACCAAGAAGGAGAGGAGATAAGAAACAAACCTTTACAGCCCTCTGGAGAAAGTACAGTGCCCCTCCTGGGACACTGCCATTCTCCAGAATGGGAGATTTAATCCAGAGGCCATTTTCCTCTGTGACATCCCAAGTGCAGGGGGAGATGTGAAAAACCCAACAAGAAAGAGATCTGCAGAAAGAGCCAGGCAGACCATGAGGATTCAGAGATGAAGAACACAAAAAGTTTTGTCCTAGGGTCTGGCAATGCTGGGTAGGAAGTTTGTCACCTCGCAGGAGCTTCCAAGCTGGATCAAGGAAACACTGGTGTTGCTATTTGTCAAAGTCTTCTATTAGAAAGAATTGCTTTTGAGGGGTTACAGAATGTATAACCAGTTTCCATTACTAACTTCATGCTGCTCCTCATGCCTGCAGCTGATAATGGTATCAAAACACTCTCACAGCCACATACAGACAGAAATTATCCATATCCTTGACTTAAATCAGTTCTCTGAAAGCTGGTAAGAGGAGACTTGTGGTTGCTCAGGAAATTTTTGGCGAGTTTACATTGACCTTCAAGGTTGCAATGAAACCAGAAATCAACCAAGCCATGAATGAGTTTGCAGCATAAGCGTCACATGTGAAATCTCCTACTCCCTCCTCCTTTTTATCTCTTTTAAATATGAAAGATAAAAAATAAATTATCATTTCATTATTCCTTCTTTCCTAAGAGATCTCAATTATAGGTAACTGAATTAATTTACAAAGTATTGCAATGTTGCTTTCTCACTCAGTGTGATGATCATGCCCTCAGCTACACAGGTATCTCCTTTGCTCGTGCAGTGAATGAACAAACCAGAAGCCTACCTGCTACCTCTGTCCCTTGTGAATTTCCCTGCAATTTCAGAGAGGCAAATAATGACTGACTGCAAAAGCAGGAAATAAATTATAGCCAAAACGTCAAAAGCAAAATATTTCTCCTCTAAACATGTTGTTTTTTACTTCTGTATGTCTTGGCAGCCTAACCCTCTGAAAACACCCACCTGAATTCTCCGCTCCGTTTATCCTGAGGATAAACCCTCCAGTAAATCCTAGGTGACTGAAGCTATAGGAGCCTGACTGTAAGTAAAAACATTTTAAATATGATTGCTATACCTGTTAGCAACCAGAGAGCCCTGTTGGAGCAAATAATTTCCTTGGAACCATCTGAATCCAATCATCTGAGCCTGGGAGCCTGCATCTAAGTAATACCCCTGCTCTCCTCTCCACATTGTCCATCCCCTGCCTCAGAAGAAGAGAGTTTACCCTGTCCATCTATCATTTAAATGGTAATGAGCTAAATGAATTCCACCTCACTTCTGAGCTCCCAAGCAAGCCTGGGTTTATTTATTCATTTGAAGGCACAGGAACAAGTTTGACATTGCTGAACATGTCCCAGATTTATGGAAAATAAAACTGTACTAATCTGGCGCGTTTATTAGCTTTTCTGTCGGATGCCTCCACAAGTACCCAGAGATGTGAGTTTGCCCCACAGTTCTGTTCTGACTGGAACAGCATCTCCTGAAATGTAAATGTTATCTTAAGGTCATATGCTGATGAAAGCTGCTGTTTTGCCAAACTCTAATTTCTTGGTCATTTGACAAAGCAGCTGCTGTGCAGTTACATGGCACAAAGAAAGCTATTAAAGATGGATGAGTTATGTGTTTGATTTGGCATATATTATACTGCCTCTAAAGATAAAAATGAAGACAGACAATTATTTTTCCTGATTTAACTGAATAAACAAAAGACCTCTCACAAATATATATGCACTGGAATGATGCTCCTAAATGAAATTGCTCATCTACACCTCCTGTAGTCCTCTGAGTGCTTCTGCACAAGCATTTTGAAGCAATAAAGCAAATATATGCCTAATGTAATTAATTTGTAGCATTACAGATTGATATTAACAAAAATTCCTGATTTGGAAGAAAATAGAGAGTAGACAATTGTATATGCCATGTGACAGTAAGCTCTGCAGCTGGTGTACATTAACAAAAATAAAAATGACAAGGTTTAGGTAATCAGCAGCTGGTGTCAGCTGGTGCAGTACCACACCAGTGCCTCCAAGGTCTGTGAAGATTATTTTTTACCATCTGGAGGATATATAGCATTGGCCAATGTCAGAAGTATGATACTGGATGCTGCTGCTGCTTGTTTGGCAAACCGGTATAAATGCCCATGGGTTAAAGAAAACACAGCGTGGAGTTAAGAATGGCAATAATGTGACATGTTTTAGGAACTGGTGTTATCATAGACAATCATTCAAGACTTTTTTTAGTTTGTGAGAAAGTGCTGACAGGAAAATCATGCTGTAGACATGTAAGTTTGTGGTTACACAAGCATCTGTGTCCAGAAAGAGCTGGACTGTTGAAATTGCAGCAGGGTTTGGTCTCCATATTCAAGCTCTGAGAATTCACTTCTGGAAGCAGAGATGTTCCTAGGAACTCAGTGTCTGATGAGGGATGGAGAAGAAAGTGTTTTCCTGCATATTGTTTGAACTTTATCTTGCAAGTAGAATGGCCAATTGCCAAAAATATTTTCTTAGCAAAAATTACTTATTCAGGAATAATTTTGGCACTATGCAACAAAGAATTAAACAGCCTAGAGTTCAGGGTTTCTATGGCCTCTTTTATTACATTTTCCTCCCTTTTCAATTAGGAAGTTCAGATAAATTCTAATGAGGGAGATAATTCAGCATTTAGGGTAAGGTTTTACTTGTGCAATGCAAACGGTTTTCATGTATGCATTAACTCTCTCATAGCCAAAGAAGCAGGAAAATTGTCCCGTTGAGAAATAACTATGAGCAATAAAATTGCTTTCATCTCAGAAATCTAAAACAGAAAGAAAAAGACTCATCACCATTTAAGCCAATGAAAGTTATATTTCTCTACACATACAGTTACTGTAGTTACTCCATCTTACTGACAACTTTGATAGGTAACATCTTAAAATTTACTTTCCATATCAAAAAGGGATTAAAATGGGCTTTTGGGTGTATTTTAAAGAAGAGATACATGTAAGTGTGAAGCAGCTTATATTTAGTGATTGAATCATATGTTTCAGGGCTGTTTGCTCCACTCAATCAGCTGAAGACAAAGAGGAATTTCCCTTTTGGGATAACAGAGACTTTTTCTGCCAGGCATTTTGGGGTAATTCATATTTCTCAAGGAAGTCTGCTCCATTTGTTTCTGACTGCCACCAGTATACTGAGAGACCTCAGCAACAGGAACACCTTGCCATGTGCCCCAGTTTCCTAAGACAGGGTTTTGTGCCACCCTTTTAAGCCACTTCTTTATCTATGAGACATATTTATTAGTGGATTTTATGCATTATCTATTGCAGTTTCAGCTGTTGGCCCATTGGGCCCAACCCAGCAGTGTCTATGGGATGGGAAGAGTCTTGCATGGCCTTAGCTGTGTGCATTGGCTGGTGTGGCAGCTCTTTATCTTGGTGGAGCACTCTAGCCCAATGAGAACATATTTGTGTGTGTGTCTCAGCAAAAAAATCAATCCACATGCTGAGGTTTCCTGCCCTTGCAATTTCCTTCTTTGAATTAGCTAAGACACCTACCCACAACACATAATTCTTGTAGAACTTGTTAGCTCTCCTTATAATAAGTAAATAAATAAATAAGCAGGCTTGGAATTCATTACTTGAAATAGAGTAACAGCCCAGCAGAAAATTCAACAATAAAACATCAATGTCGTAAAGCATCAATATGTGCAATAAACCATGAGCTGAGAGAAGGCATGGCAGAATAGCTTCTTCTCCTTGTGCAATACCATATCCTCACTAAAAAACACTGTTCGACACAAGCTAAGCAAAAAGGGAATTAGCAGTGCAGTGAGGTGTCTGCACAGCACCTTGTCCTTGCTGAATAAAATCCTTCTTTGGGCAGAGCACTTTCCTTCCCCAGAGCTCAAGATAGGAGGAGAGATGGTAAAAGGAGTCGAATAATGCAGTAAGACTTATCTGCATCTATTCTGTCCACAAGGGCTTTACGCCACCCTCGTGGTCCCAAAACATCCACTTAACATCCAGTTGACATTTAGGCGTAAAAAATGAATGATAAGGCTCTCCATGTCCTAGCTGCCCGGGCCTAATTGCTTTGCCTCTTTAGTATTTACACTCTGCTTAGATTTCCCTTGCTATATAAAGCTCTGCTCTTCACCATCCCCAAGACACAGGGATATTAAGGCCAAAGGATCATCTTGCTTAGATCACCTGTGTCACAGGTTATTGAATTTCACCCAGCTGCCCTAAGGACTGATCTCAGTAATTGATGTTTGGTGAGAATTCTCATCCAGAGAGACGCCCAGCCTTGATTTTCAGGAAGGCAGAAATGCTCAGAGCACCCACTGCATTTCTTAGCAGTTTGTTCTGGCTTGCAGTCCTCCTCAGCAAAAAATTAATCTCACTCTAAATCATACTAGTCCTTCTTTGCCTTCCCCTGTCTGATTAAAGAGCCCTTTTCTGCACAGGTTTCTTTCTCCAAACAATTATTTTTCTAGTAGTAAAATTATCTCTCCATCTTCTTGTCCAAGTAAGCAGGATGAGATTGAAAAGATTCTTATTCTCAGGAATTTTCTCCTGCCTTTGTCTGGTCCTTTTCTGAGATTTCTCTCTATATTTTTCTTTACATTCTTGGAAGTAAGCAAACTGGAATGCATGAAACATTACTATTTCACTTGCTTTGATTTCATTTCCAGGTGCAGGGCTGCAATCAGAATATATTCAACTAGAGATCTGAATATAGAAAAGGACTGACTTTTAACATTAGAAGACCTACAGTACAATACATGGAGTGTATATGCAGGATATATATCATATATACAGGAAGATAAATATCTAAATATTTAGATGTATCTTGGCTCTGCAGAAAAACAGCCACAGATATTACTGTTCTATAGTAGCATGAGTTGTGCCCTTAGTAAAGTTTAGCTGTTTAAAGTCAGTAGGGGAAGAACAGGTAGAAAGAAGTCAGGAGCAGGATGGGGCAGGAACAGAAATTAACCAGCTGCATAATGTGGGGGAGTTTAATTCCACCTAATCATGCAGATCGGTTTGCTTGCCTTATCTAGAGCTAAATTACTGTGTGCAGAATCATAAAATGTTTTGGGTTGGAAGGGACCTTAAAGATCATCTAGTCCAACCCCACTGCCCTGGGATCAGGTTATTCAAAGGCAAATCCAGCCTGGCCTTGAACATCTCCAAGGATGTTCAGGTCTTCGTGGAAACCTTCTGGCCTGACCTTGTGGTTAGACAAAAGTTCAAGTCTGCTTCATGATCTTTGCTAAAAATTTCCTGTCTGGGGTTGGAACTAGATGATCTTTAAGGTCCCTTCAAACCCAAACTGTTCTATGATTCTATGAACTCAGGCAAAATTCAGCTCCAAGCATGTTGAGCTCATTGGTATTGCATAGACCCTAGACTCCAGTTCTCAGTAAACTATGTCATCTGTATCTTCTAAGCAATATCACTCATACTCTTGCATTTATGAATTCATCATATCACATTTATCTCACATTCCTCATTCACTGACTATATCATTTAGTTAAGATTTTAATTAAAATACTTCCAAATGTATTGCTATGATGGCACAGCTGCTTTGGCTTGATCTCCCTAGTTCTCATTTCTCAGCTCTTGTCTGGAGCACAACAGGCTTTTCATGACACAGCACTACTCACAGTGGTGGGAAGCTGCTACCTTTCTGACCAAGACCAGCCACCTCTGGTGGGACCTCTCTGCTGTCATTCACTGCAGCCAGCTTTCTCTATTCAGGGATCTCTCCATGTCCTGGAACACCCAGGAGTTTTTCATGGCTTAGCAGGACATGGAGATCAGGCTGAGTTACTCACTCACCGCAATGTCCCAGATATAAACATCCTTCACATTCCTTGCCTGCAGGAAGATTATCCCTTCCCTACATATGAAATTTCATAACTACGTGACAAGAACAAAGTGTGCATTCTGTGTTCCTGCATGGACTACATCGTATTTGGCTGTATTAAAAAATGTTTTGCCTGAATAAGCCAAGCCTCACCATCAGTGTAGCTTACACTGTCCCTGCAGTTATTTATACTTCTACTAATCTTCATCAGCTGCAAA
Organism: Turnix velox; assembly: GCA_013400935.1. Classification (NCBI taxonomy): domain Eukaryota; kingdom Metazoa; phylum Chordata; class Aves; order Charadriiformes; family Turnicidae; genus Turnix; species Turnix velox. The sequence goes on from VZTY01025327.1 coordinate 499,857, forward strand.
TTCTATCAGTGGTGACTTTATATCTAATTCTAGATTACTGATGAAAACATCCGGTAGCCCCGAGCATAGGACTGATTCTGTGGAGACAACATTCTGAACACTCCTTGTTGACGATGATTTATCTCATTTTCTGGACCTGTCATTTATCCTTTTGTCAGCTGGTATCATCCTATGTGGCTTTCGTTTTACCCCTTGTCTTCCCTTCTCTTTTTGAAAGCTAAGGCTGTGCTAATCAGAAATGTTCTTCTCAATATCAGCTTTCTGGCAGCCCAGTTAGGAGCAATAGGTTCTTATCCATGGGAAAGCATGTGATTATGTGGAGCCACAATGTAAATTGAAAGGTAGAGGCCATTTCCTATGTTCTTGCATAAATATAGTCCATGAGAATAAAATATAAACACTCATGCATATATAGGTTAGATCATAAAAACTTGTCAGTTCCTTTTACAAGTTCTGAGTGTACACTGCAGATAGGTTTGGGCTTATGTTTGTTTTATTCTTTAGAGCAGTTTTTAAATAAATGGATTGGTTACTTCTATGTGTTTTGCTTTAGCAGCGTGGTGTTAAACACATCCAAAAGTTTTCAGTCAAGTAAAAAAGTCCAAAAAAAAAAAGGTCCCAACCCACAGAACTGTAGAAACAGCCAGGCATTGTAGCTGTTCCCCAAATAGAGTGTTAGGACTTGGCTATAAACCTAATCTGCTTAATATGGTTTGGGTTTATGCAGTGGGTCATGGTGGTTAATGTTTAGTGATCTGAAACAAGAATGGAAGAAAATTATAATGGAAAAGCTTGGTTTTATAAAAAAAGCCCTTCATAGATGGCTATGAGGGGGATGATTGGACTCGTGGTGTGTATCACACATATTTTGGCTAAGCTGGGCTTTGAAAGACTTTCAGCTGAGATAAGCACGATAATCCAAGCAGGGCTTTTTAGCTCAAAACACTCCTAATGCTGGACTATTGGCATGATAGTGATGACAGCTGCAGAAAACCAAGGGGGAGAAAGCTGTAGCATTATGTCCTTGTTAAAGGAGAATAGGAGCACAGGAGAGGCAGCACTGCCCAAATTAGACCAGTGTGATTTGGGGAGAGAGGACATTGTGGCATGGTTCAATTCTGACCATAAGAACTTAGCACCAGCACACTTCCTTCTCTTCACTCTGCAACCAGTGCAGTTTTTTACCCTGTCCACCCTTCAAGTCCAGGATCAGGAGGGTCCTGTCTCCACCATGCCAAGATGCCAGCTTTGGGCCCAAAGAGGATGACAGGGCAATATGGTGATATAAGCAGAATAACTGACCCCAGAGCACTAATTAGCTGAATTCCAGCTGCTGGTTCTAGAGTCAGTTTTGTTACCCTCTGTGCAAATATGTAGACAGGTGCTACAAAACTGCACTAGGTTTTGCTTTATTTATAAAGCACCTGAGAGCATTCAGCTTTAAAAATCCTCCATTATGCAGCCCGTGGAAACCTCTTTAGTGTTAATGTAGAAACAATGGTGTTCTACAGCCCCTGAATGCATGTTCATGGGGGAGAACTCAAACCATTGCCTTTATAAAATGCAGAGATGTGACTTTAGTGGTGACATACTTGCATTAAAAGCAGTATCAGGGTAATTCTCCTAGGCTTTCATAAGAATCATAGAATGCGTTGAGTTAGAAGGGACCTTCAAAGGGTATTTAGTCCAACCCCCATGCTGTGAGCAGGGACACCTCAAACTAGATCAGGTTGCTCAGAGCTTCACCAAATCTGGCCTTGAATGTCTCCACTACTGCCCTGGGCAGCCTCTTCCAGTGTCTCACCACCTTCATGGTGAAGAACTTCTTCCTAATGTCTAATCTAAACCTGTTAAGCTCCAGTATGTAACTATTGCCCCTCATCCTATTGCTATATGCCCTGGCAAACAGTCAGTCCCCTGTTTTTTGTGGACCATATTTGAGAACTGGTAGAGTGCTATTACTGTAAGTTCTCCTGGGAACATGTGCCTTTCTGTCATATTGACTGCTACACTCTCATGTGCCTTTGAATGCCCCAGTGGTTGTGTGTGGTGGTCAGGGAGGAAACTGCTCAGAGATACTGCCCTTAATCTTTGCTCCTGGGCCCTCCAGGGGGTCTTATGGTGGGAAAAGGATCTAAAAAGCAAGTGGGAGACTGTCCTCCTAGGAAGCTGGAGGATTAAGTGTAATCTTGGATGGACTCAAGTAAGATTTCCTATTTAGTGATGATCTGGGGGAAGTTGAAAACAAAAAAGTCTTGTGAGCTCAAATGAATAATATTTGGGAGGAATAAATATGAAATCCCATTTTAAGTTGCTTTCAGAGAAAACTGCCTACTAAAAAACAGTATCTATGCAAAGGCTTTTCTGCAGACTGTTTTCTGCTGGAGGGAGGACCTCAGGGGAAAACAGCTGAGAAAGTGGAAGAATCACTTCCTCTGACTCCATCTTCTGCACCGGCACTTATGTGCTAAATTCCCTCCAAGCGCAGCAGAATTGGTTTCAAGTCTCTTGAGAAAAGCATTATTTTTAACACAATCAGAGCCTGCTCATCCACAGCCCCTTCAAATGTGCTTTTGAACTGGCACCTGGAACACCTAGCACAGAGGTGAGTGGTTTCAAACAATATCTTTAGTTAACAGCCTAATGGAGACTTGATGTGCTAGACCTGAGATAACACCTCAGGTCTTGACTTTTTTGAGGTACAGATGCATGCTGTATCCCACAAGTGTCTGGCCTTTTATTTTTTTCTAACAAGCCCTGTGATCCCGTTGACATGGTGCAAGTATCAACTGGTTTCTCTACTCTGATTTGTCATGAGGCTTTCTTCTACTTCAGAAATCACACTATTCAAAGACCTTAATCAGTGATGAAAATGAAGCTACTGCTCCCTTCAGATCCCCTTTCTACATTTTCCACCCTTATTCACTCTGACAGCGTTTGACTATGTCAAAAGTCCAGGTTTTAGCTACATGATTTCCTTTCCCTTTGAATATTTCAGTGCAGGTGCAGCTTTGCTTTTATAAAGACATGCAGTTTAGTCTTCAAGTCATTGAGGAATGTCATTGGTATCTCAACTGCAGCATCTTCCTTCCAAGCCAGCAGCAATGTGTTGGAGAGGCTGTTAGCCCACCGCATATTCCTTGATGTTCTGGACTTGTGCTCTCTGGGGAACCCATTAGCATTTACACTTGTAGGCAGTTCACTCCTCCCCCGTTAATAATTATCCAGGGAGGGGATAATTAAAATGTGTTCTGAGGCTATGAAGGACCTCTGTCCTCTTTCCCTACTTACGGAGCCAAATGAGAACTTTAATGTAGATTTGGAGATAACTCCTGAAGGGTTTTGCACCTTTGCCATTTTCGTGTTGTCATTAAGCTCAATCTAATCCTCCATTTCATTTCATTAACCTGAACAGGGGGAAATTTTGAAATGCAGCTGCAGCACAGCACAAGTAAAATTTCCCCAGACACCTGAGGAAGCTTTATCAGTGTGAAAAGGATAGTTTCACTGGGGTGGACAAAAACACAGGAATTAGGGATCTATTGACACAGATTTCCTACCTGATTGTGTCCAGATCATTGAGTCTCTCTATCTTGATTTTATCATGTAAAGTAAAAAAGTTCTTTTTCATCTAATCTGTGAATTGGTGACATTTTCAGACGTGATGCAACCTCTCCTAAGCCTAGCCTTGATGTCTGTGGAAGGCAGGAATGCGTGCAAGCTAATGAGCTGGATGAAATGTGTTTCAGCAAGACTCACTGAATTAAGAGCCATCATGACACTGCTCATCATTGCATGGCTTGAGCATGCCCACAGTGATATCTGCTGATAGCCTCTCAACACCCCTGCCAAGTAATATTCACAGTGAGTGTTAGTACCTGAGCCTTGCTGCAAGAGTGGTAGAGTAATTCTCATGAAATTTTAGGAAGAGCTTGTTTAAATGGCTCTGAGAGTCCATTCTCTCCTAAAGCTGGTTCAGGAAGACTTGTGATAGGATTTTGCTTAAAAATCTTTTCTCATGGAGCACCTGGGATCCACAGTGGGACTGAGGAGGCACATGCAGCACTCTATGCAAAGCCTGGCTCCTGAACTGGGCATCTTCAGCTTGTCTCTAACAACAGCTGTCATTCAACTTGCCTTAAAAAAGAATAAATATGCCTCCCATTTTGCAAAACTCGATGTATTTTAACCAAACCTTATATTATTCATATGCTGTATATTTTATTACTCTTAGTTTCAAAGCTGTTGGAAATCACAGATCAGTCTCTCAACCACAATGTCTTTATTATGCAAACATAAATCATGCATGGAAGGGCCCTGACAGTTGACGATGTAAACTCTCAGGAAGCAAAGCCCCTAAGCCATGTGAAAAATGTATGTCACAGGCAAAGAAGTATGTCATCTCTATTTCCTTTTTATGGATAGTCTTGTCTTGTCATTACCGAGGAAGACTTTTTTTTTATCCCCCCCTTATTTCCTATTTAAATGTAGTTAGCACAGGGGTAATTTGCAATGGTATTTCAACGAGACAAATGGAGTACACTTCCCCACATCTGCCTGCATCTTCAAGGATGAGCGTGTTGCAATTATACTGTTCCGGTTTCATTAACAGCTCTGCTGTACCAAATGTGATTCATAAGTGTTCTGGTGAAATGCAGGACAAAGTTCATTGGATTGTCAGGAGCATCAGACTGATAGAAGACTCATACAAAATACATAGGAATTCGGTTGTTTTTGAAGCCATATGTCGGTTGCAAAAGTCAAACAAAAATTTTTTTTAAATGGTAAAAAGTGAAAGACATGATTGATTGCCTCCTACAAGTACCTGAAAGGAGGATGTAAAGAGGAGGGAGTCAGTCTCTTTTGTCAAGTAACAGATGGTAGCAGAAGGGGAAATGGCCTCAAGTTGTGCCAGGGGAAGGTAAAACTGGAAAAATTTTTACACTGAAAATATTATCAAGCATTGGGACAGGTTGAGGAGGGAAGGGGTTGAGACATCATTCCTGGAGGTATTTGAGAGAGATATAGTGCTTAGATACAAGGTTTAGTAATGATTCTTGTCAGAGTTAGTTTGATGGTTAGATCTGATGATCTGGAAAGTTCCCTTCCAGCCCAGGTAATTGTAAGATTCCTCATTGTTCTACATCTGAAAATCAGAAAAAATTAAAAAACTATCCGAAGTGGAANCTGATAGAAGACTCATACAAAATACATAGGAATTCGATTGTTTTTGAAGCCATATGTTGGTTGCAAAAGTCAAACAAAAATTTTTTTTTTAAATGGAAAAAAATTGAAAGACATGATTGATTGCTTCCTACAAGTACCTGAAAGAAGGATGTAAAGAGGTGGGAGTCAGTCTCTTTTGTCAAGTAACAGATGGTAGCAGAAGGGGAAATGGCCTCAAGTTGTGCCAGGGGAAGGTAAAACTGGAAAAATTTTTACACTGAAAATATTATCAAGCATTGGGACAGGTTGAGGAGGGAAGGGGTTGAGACATCATTCCTGGAGGTATTTGAGAGAGATATAGTGCTTAGATACAAGGTTTAGTAATGATTCTTGTCAGAGTTAGTTTGATGGTTAGATCTGATGATCTGGAAAGTTCCCTTCCAGCCCAGGTAATTGTAAGATTCCTCATTGTTCTACATCTGAAAATCAGAAAAAATTAAAAAACTATCCGAAGTGGAAACCCTCTGCTAAGAATGGCAAAAAGATATGAAAGCTGTTGAATATACAGCTGATATTTTCAGTTTCTCAACAAAGGTTGATCCTCTTTCATTGATTTAAGTCCTTTTTGGGGAGACAAGTGAGTAAATTATTAAAAGTTTTGGTTAGCTGTCAGTAGCAAATTGTAGCAGATAAAAGCAAATTAAGCTTTTGGTCAGAAATTAAAGAATGACCATCTGAATGGTAAATTGGACAGTTTGCCTGGTAGAGCCCCAGATAACAGATGCTCATCTGTACATCAATGGCTAAGGGGCAACTGTGTGACAAATCAAAAAATAGTTGACTTCTTGGTGCCTTGCTGAGCTTTCAAAATCAAGACACTGCAGACAGATGGATGAGCTAAGATTTCATCACCCAAGGATCAGGGAGTATCAAAAAGCTACCCAGTCTTGGTACTCTTTTTACTGAAGTTAGATATGCAAAGAACACTAGTTGTTGTCCTGCATGTTGTCACTGATGGTTGTCACAGACTGGGGGGGAAGAATGCAACACAATTGCTTTGAGCTGATCTTCTTGCTCTTTTTATTCCATCCACATCCATCTTCCAGATTTACTGCTGTGCGATGCCTGCCGTTTATTGAGCAACTAAGATTGATTTACTCTAGCTGCAGGATAAGACAGGACCTACACATCAGATAGGGAAAAAAAGATCATCCCTCCTCCTTAGTTCCCTCACAAATATTTGCAATATTACTGATAACTAGTGCAGGATATCCCTGCCTGCCGCAAGAAGGATTGGAAGAGATGAAATTTGAAGGTCCCTTCCAACTCTATAATTCTATGATTCTGTGATTCTGTTATTCTACATCTCCTCCATGGTTCCTCCTCATTGCCCCACAGGGCTTACTCAGAGAAAACCTCAGCTGAGCTAAATATGTCTTGTGAGAACACAATTTGTCTCATTTCAGGCTTTCACTTTTGGTGAAGTCCAATTTCCTCTGAAGTAACTCAAGTTCTGTACTCTTTTGCTCAGTGAGATCCCACTTACAGTGTCTCAGCTCATAGGGAAATCCTCTTTCTGCTGGGCACAACTTGGGATGCTGCTAAAAAGAACCAAGAGCATTGAGAGAACAGCATGCTATCTGCTTCCTGAGAGAAATGCACACGGAAATGAAAAGCAGAGAGATAATTCTGTCTGTAGGGGAAAATTCGTAACCAGCTGAGATGTTTGTTACTGCTTTTATTCTCTCACTCATGCAAATTAGTGAGGGTTCAGAGCTAAATCTAAATGCCTTAAAAGGAAACCTGAAAGTGAGATCTGGCTTGTGTGCGAGTTCTGCTCTTCTTCCCTTTGGAAAGACACCTGTGGATACATTTTCATTAATAATTTCACCCTGCCTCTTCTCTCATGTAAATATACAGGCAAGAAGCAAGAAAAAAAAAATCAAATCAAATGTTGCAGGCTGACTAGTACAATGATTACCATATGATGAATAAAAAAGAAGAATCCCAGGAAGCAAAACTAGAAGTATGTGTGTCTATTTGTGGCAGCATCTGGTGGAAGTTTCAATTCACTGAGGATCGGCCGTGTTTGCATTTTGCTCTTTCCTTCCCTCACTTAGTGAATCTCTCCTAGGAATGCCCTTTTTTTTCCATGAGCTCTCTAACTGATGAAGTAGCTGCAGGAGAGAGGAAAGAAAAGCAACTTAAAAATAGATAAGCTGCTTATCTCTTCAGCTGACTTGAATTTGCTGCTGTGCGGAGGAGGATGTTATCAAAAACAGAAGTTTAGAAGTTTGTAATGCTGGAAAAGTTTCTAGATGTGCATCACCAGTGCATAACTCATGCTGGATGTTATTCTGGTAAGTTGCTTATAAATCACTGCTGGAGATAAGATTAATCCCAGGTACATTGAATTTTGTTTTTCAAAGGTTAATCATAGTCTTTAGGCTGAGAAAACTGGACCAGTGTGATCACAGTTTGTGCCTGTCCAGCCATCTGTCAGCCTCTTTCAATAACCTCTAAACCCACTGGTCAACTTTGACAAAAGGGTAGAGGTCTGGAAGATACTAAATTCCAAGATTTGTCATGAAAAATGGTTGATTTTATGTTCAGAATTGTCTTCCAGTTAGCCTTTATGCAGGAGACCACTGCTTGGTAATCATCACATGTGTTTCTAGGAGTCAAAAGTGCTGTTTCTTGCTAATTGTGATTCAGAAGAAGGATCAGAGGTTGTCTACAAGGGCAGGAACTGGGGATGAACATGGGGACTCTATGGCCTCAGCAGCACGTGGGGGACAGGGCCAGTTCAGAAAGCAAAAGTCATCCCAGTGGGGTAGAAGAAGAATGAGGCACATATTCATAAGAAATTGCATTTTTTGATTCTTCACTTGATTGAGCCACTCCTTCCTTCTGAGACATTTGATTCTAGACCTTTTATTACTAAAGGGAATGTCCAATTGGCTTCTGGGGGGGATTTCTGGGATCTCATTAGGATTGGGGGAAAATCTATGAAAACAGCAGCTATTTGTAAAATAAGAATTTTGAGAGTGTTCATTGCTGACATTTCGGTGTAGTTTGTTTCAAAAGTAGGTTGTTATTGTGAAAGAAGGACATCTTTGGATTTCAACAGGAAACAAAATACTCTATTTGAAGTAGACACGATAGATATCAGCGTACAGTCACAAACTTAAATAGCAATTATTGCATTTTAATGATCTTTGCTTTAAATAGTCTTTGATTTTGGTGACTCTCTGTGTTTTTCTGTGGCTTTAAAAAAGAATATCCATTTTAGAAGACAAAAGACCACTCACTGTGATTTGAATAGAGAAGAGATCCAACACTAACCTATTGCTGTCCAAGAGTGACTATGCCGTTTGTATGAATAGTAACACAATATCTGCATAAATCTTCTACTTCTGTTGGGCCATTCTCAGTGGTTTTCTTAAAACTTCAATTTCTTCTACCCTTAACAACAGACCAGCTCCTCTTGTGAGCTTCTGGAAGTGAGTGGAACCAACTTCACCCCTTCTGATCACAAATCTTGAATTCTTTGCTGCATCACTTCACTAACTAGTAGTATCATCAGTTTGCCGAGAGGTCAAAATCAGGGATTTGACACCCCAATGGAAGGAAATAGTTGGGTGTGGATATTTCCTTTGTGTGTGAGTACTGTTGTATGAACAAAGGGTCTTCCTTCTGGTGTTTTAAAGAATGGCAAAAGCCAAAAACACCCAGCCTTGGATGTAATCTGAGAAAACCCATTGGCTCATACTTCTCAAGGGATAAAACCAAAGTCGTCATCTATTTCTGGAAATTTATTGGGAGTGAGAAACAACTTCAGGCATCTGGAAAAATTAAGCACAAAAACCTGAGGTGCCCTTGAAATGTAAGTGCCTGTGGGGCTAAATAACAGCTGAATCAGCAACAATGTTTTGGATTTAGACTCTTAAGCTCTCAACTTTTCCCAGGTTCTAGCCTTTCTTCTCTTTAAGAGCAAAGATAGCTACAGCCTGTTTGGTGGACACCAACCAGCAGCCAGGAATTCCTGTGCTGTAAATCCTCCTTCTGCTCTTGTTGCACACTGCTTTCCTTGTGCAAAAGGGTTTTGAAAGCAGACAGCATGAGGTCCTATACACCTACCTAGATCTCATTCTGCTCCATAGCTGTACTTCTTCTGGTTCTGGACTCTCTTTTTCATGCAGAATATGTTAACCATTGTGCTATGGTTCATGAGTTTCTAAGGACAGAAGAAGACCATCTAAGTTTGTCCAACAGACCATACTTTCACTCAGTGATTCTTGCATCTGTCTCAAGAAACCAGGGCTATCAATCTGTGGTGTATTTATTTCATGGGAAAGGTGTACAGGATATTCACAAATCTCTTCTCATACACTTGGTAGGTGCATCACTGTGGAGAATGGTCTGTCCTAGCATGACCCACTGTATTAGTTACCACAGATAATAGGATATGGTTGCTATTTGATACATCATTAAAAACAAAGAAGGTTTTGATACCCCTCATCAATCAACTGAGACATATGTTTCCTATTTAGTCTTTAGAGTTTCTTCTTTCATGTCAGTTTTATTCTGCTTCAAATTTTGTGTACTGAAATTTTGGAAATGTTAAGAAATTAGAAAATATGATCCATAGAATCATAGAATCATAGAATAGTTCGGGTTGGAAGGGACCTTAAAGATCATCGAGTTCCACCCCCCCTGCCATAGGCAGGGACACCTCCCACTACATCAGGCTGCTCAGTGCCTTGTCCAGCCTGGTCTTGAGCACCTCCAGAGAGGGGGCATCCACAGCCTCTCTGGGAAACCTGTTCCAATGTCTCACCACCCTCACTGTAAAGAATTCCTTTTTTATGTCAAGTCTACATCTACCCCCTTCCAATTTACATCCATTTACATCCAGCTTTGGAGGCAGTTAATTTTTCAGTCTTATGCTCTGAGTCACATGCTTTTTCTCTACCTACAGTTTAAATATCTCTGTTCAGGTCACTGTAACATCTCAAAAGATGCAGCCCTGACCAATGCAGGTAATTCTTGCTACTACTGCATTGCAAATGAGCTGTTATTTAAGTTCATATAAATGTGCCATCTGCTTCAAATCAGCCCATATGAGTACCAGGAGCAGAGTAGGCCATGATAAGGTCAGCCTTTGCTCAAAATGGTGGGTCAAACCCTAAAAATTAAATTCATAAGGAATCAACCAAGCCGTGATGGTAGTAATGCTTTCAACATCAAGCAAATCTCACTGTTCCCACAGAAGGTACCAACTAACTCTTGCCCACAGTGCAGACTTCTCTTCTGAACTTGAGTGGTCCCTTGTTTGTTTTTTTAACAGTACCTGCATGGTTCAAAGAATAAATCTTTGATTTGAGAAAGCAAACCATGTTGCTACCATCATCTAGAGAAGACCTTTGCTGATCCTTCAGAAAGGTCTCCTGCTTCTAGTTGGTGTTTTCCTGGTGTATGCAAGCCATTTTTTACTTGATAAACATCTCCAAAACACAGCCAAAAAACACACACAGGGAAACCCAAAGGTCTCAAAAGTTCCCCCTTAGACTTTCAGCCTGTGCAGGTTGCTGAGAGCAGAATCAAAAAGCCCAAATGGCCATTCCTGTATGTTTTTACATTTGGCAGCTGGCTCTCCAGACCCATCATTGCTCTTTCCACATCCTTATCTCCTCTGAATCATGGAATCATAGGATTGGAAGGGACCTTCAACAGCTACTTAGTCCAACCCCCTCACAGTGACAAGGGACATCCTGCATTAGATCAGGTTGCTCAGATCCTCATCAAGCCTGTCCTTAAATGTCTCCAGGGATGGACCCTCCACCACCTCTCTGGCTAATTTGTTCCAATGCCTTACCCTCCATGGCTGTTCTACTCCATGAATCTTGTCCTCTGGGGAGTGTGGCACTATAAAGCCCAAAAACAACCTTCCTACTTCCACACTTCTACTGGGAAGCAGTAGCAGTCCAAGAAGGAGACAATTTGCTGAAAGTGAGAAGTACTGTGAGGAAAATATCTAAAGCAACAACTTCTTCCTTCCATCTTCTTCTCCAGCCCAGGCAAGTTTTGCAGGCAGCTTGGGACCCATAAGGCGGTTTTTACTTGGAAAACTCTTCAATTCAGGAACAACCAATGAAAGTGGACTGCAAAAGGAAAACATAAACCACAGTCTCACTCCAAGCTGGATATTCCCCATGAGCTGGCTCCACATGTGCCAGCTCCACATAGACATAACCCAATAAATAAAAGGAAGCCCAGCCCCAGAGCTCAGCCCTGGCATGACCCACCTCTGAAATACACTTTTCTTGTGCTTCCTATTTAACCACAGCCAGATATATTGCAAAAGGAAATGCTAGAAGTGTTGTCCTGGTGTCTTAGCTCATTATCTGCCCCATCATTTTGCACAGCTTCCCTGATACTTTTTTATACAGACACCCCAACTCAAAAGTTTTCTGTGGAGTTCTGGGACCACCTCATAGTAGATAGCAGTCCAAGAAGGAGACAATTTGACCAGGCATGGTCAACACCTTGTTGAGGTACCTTGGCCCCCTAACATATAGCTAGCAAGGCTTAGGCTGGCCACATTTATCTGTTCATGAGAATATTCAAAGACTTTCTAGGGAATTTTGCCCATATAGTGAACACTGAATGCTCATGTTACAAGAAAACCATCCATGAGCATCCTTCTGTAGGAGCCTGTCAGTGGGAAATATTTTCTACAGCAGGTTCATAGTTCATCTGACAGTTGGATACTGGCCCACAAGTCTTTGCCAAGACCCATTGTTGCTCCTCTACACTTCTATGCCTATCTCCAGGGAGCATCCTCTGTGTGGGTGGTGGTGGTAGGCCTGGTGATGCTCCCATAGTGTCAAGAAAAAAAAGAGATGGAGAGGAGGAAAGGGGCGGAAAAACAGCAGGAGAGGAGAGAAGGGGTAAAAAAGTCAAGAGAAAGTAAAACTGCTCTGCACACATGAATGAAACAGGAAGATACATGTACTGGAAATAAAAAAAAAAGAAGAGGTGGCAAATACTTTGAGAAGCAAACAGCAGGAAAGGAAACATTACCAAAAAAAAAAAAATCCCAGAAAGTCAAACACAGCTGGGTGGGTGTTTTTTTTATAGTTTAATACCAAAAAATGTGCAAACAAAGCAGCGTAAAGGCTGTCGTGTTATTTGAGTACATAATGGCAGCAGCTGTTGGAAGGAGTTGGGTCCTCACCTGCAGTGAGTGTGTACAGTCCCAGCAGAGCAATACAGCCCTCCTCTCCTCAAGGAACCAATTCAGTTACAAGACTGGTACGTGATACACAAAGAATTATGAGCATGAGCTGGTAGGGTATTTTCCAAATCCAGGATGACATTTCTGCCTAGTTGAGCACCAGACAAAACACCTCAGATAAAACCCCAAAAAGCCTGACCTGAAAAAAAGCACTCTAATAGAGGAAAAACTCTGATTGCAGGGCTTGAATGCATAGACCCCCATGTGTTACAAGCAGCTCCTTGCTTTTGTTCATGCTGGACACAAGAAGACAGTTTGTGCTTTGGTGAAATAAAGGAAAAATAGTGAAGCAAGGTCCAGATCTGTACATTTACAGAAAAATATTGTTCTTTTTCATTTTGAGAGGCTGGAGAAATGTGATCTGGGTTGAACACAGAAGGATCTATTTGGACATGTTGGGGTTTTTTCCACATGAATTCAGATTCTCATGGGTAAAACTTTTTTTCAGTATTAATAACATCCATACATGTGCATTAGAGTGTTTCATTTTTTTTTTTTTACAACTCCCATTTCCTTACATCATCTGTCTTTCCTTGCATCCTTCAGAAATAGTTTACCTGGGAAGACAGGTGAAGAGGTTCATGTGAAATCAGAGTACTCTGTATGAATTTTCCTACAATTTTATAGACAATGTTTTTTTTCAACTTGGACTCCTGAAACTCCGTCTTCTGATACCCCTACTAAAACCAAGAAAAATGTGCATATTTTTTGGATAATTTAGTTAAACTTATGTGTCCTCTCTTCATCAACTTTTGAATTTCCAGTGCAAATCTGGTATTATGCATTGAAATGAATGCTTGAGAGTGCAGTGCAGAGCTACCAGCAAACTCAGCAAACTCAGGCAGTCTTGGCTAAACTGATTACTTCTCTTTGGTGTTTTGAAAATATTTTTATTTTTCTTAACCAAGAGACACTGCCAATTTAACAGGGATTTGGGAAGTCACGTTGGGCTTTTGCTGTTACATAATCGGGTCAACATGAGCTGCACCAGGGAATATTAAATGAGGACTGAAAGGCAGCCTGTCCTAGACTCCCCTTCCCACAATAAACTTGTTGTGAAATGTAGAACAGAAAATTGCACTTATTCCTTACAGCAACTCAACCTTGAACTCTGCAAAGATAATCAGCATATAGCAAGTAATCAGCACAGTTTTAAATTAGTACATACTACAGGTACAATTTAGGACTATATTAGCTCTTGATGGCTAACATCACCTCTGTCTCTCAGGCCTTATTTAATGGATACTGAGCAGAGCTCTTGCAAAATAAATGATAATTTGCCATGCTAAGCCATTACATCTTTGTTGTAGGCACTGTCTCTCCAGCTTCAGTGGGCTTTTCTTGGCACAGGGAGATATACAAGCACTGCCAAAATATAGAACACCTCTGCCCTTCCTTAAAGAAAAAGCCAACGTATTTGGAAGGCTGCCACTCATTTAACTAGACTTCACAGTTGCATCATTAATTGCAATTTATGGAATTCATTTATAGCTGGGAGATAGGAACAATAAGCTTTCACGGTTGGTTTGTAGTACAGTATCTCTCCACAATCTGTAACTCTAAGAAAAAGCATCTCCAGTGTAGAATATAATAGTCCATCCTGTGTTTAGTAAACAAATGAAAGCTTAAAGGGCTTAATTCTCAACAGCACGTGAGAGCTGGGAAGGAAACTATTGCCTCTGGAGCATATACAGGATTTCAACTATTATTCCAGTCTTTTATCCTTGAAAGCTATTTTCCTGGGGGCGAGAAGATGAGCACTGAGAAGATCTCAGACAGCTCTGCAGTGCTGGGGGAGGTATCCAGTAGACCTCCCTGGCTAAGCTTAGATAAACTCTGTGAGTAGGTAGGTGGCAGATGCTGGTGCTGGTGATTCAGTTGCTGGATCTCTTCCATCCAACTCGTACATGCCCACACGTATGCTGCTGGAGAGGCCATCTCACAGTAGATTAGAAAGTCCAGATGACTAAATTGTCAGAGCCATTATAGGTTTCCTGGCATTTTTACACTGATGGAAGAATTTGTATGTGTTTGTGCAAACTGTTAGTGTTTTATTTGAATTGCATCAAGAGTAAAGAGGATTTTGATGGTTCCCAGCAAGAAGCTGAAGAACTCTGAAGCCAGGATGAGAAACTTATTTCTCATTGTACACAAAGTTTGTGCATCATGGAAGAGTAAAATTATTTCAGGTGTCCTTCCAAGATTTTTTGCTCTCACCAAGAGTGGATCCTGGCTCCATGACACACTGTGCATAGGACTGTAAAGTGCAATCCATAACACAAACTAACTCAAAACTACAGATTTATTCTTCAAACTAGTCTCCTAGGAGCAGAGTAACTTATTTTCATTGCAGGCAGTAAAGGGTCCTGGAAGAAAACAAAAAAAAGAAAAGGAAAAAAAGGAGCACCAAAGCAATGTAAGACTTCAGTAAATTGTATTCAAACTGATTTTTCAGACACACCATGGAATTTCAGCCTTGCCAGATTTCAATTCTGAGTTTGCAGCACAGTGGATGGCAGCTAATTTGGGAGAGACTCATTAGCAAAAAGGTGGTAAAATCCCATGCCACTCTCTCAGCTCCCCCATTTCAAGGTTATTTCTTTTTTATCCACTCTTGGCAGTTAGCAGTGTTTTTATTGTGAGGGTCATGTAGTAAGCACAGAGGCATGGAATGATTGCCATGCTACATGGCAGCTTGGCCATGCATTAAAGCTGGTTGTTAATCAAGATCCTAACAAGATCAGTTCCCTCCAATAGGCCAATCCTCCTTTGAAAGACAGTGTCTCAAGTGTCAAGTCTCCGATTTTGACTGTCATATTTATGAGTTACATGCAAAAAGGCAGCACTCACGAGTGTGCTCTGGTAAAAAATATACCTGGTTTCTACTGTTCTTTGAAAGTGTTGTTCAAGGTGCAGGAAGAGAGTAAGATTTAAATGGCTGCTCACTGTTGAAATAGTGTTTTACTTTTCTATCCCCCTGGATTTTAAGGAAAACTTCAGCTGCTAGGAATGTCTGGCACTTCTCCGTAATTTCAGATAAATAGTCCTCCTCTGCAACCAGATCACAAAGACACAGAGGAATATTTTGCCCTTGAGTACATGCCAGAAAAAGGACAATGAGGCCATCTGAGTCAGGAGTCAAGACCCACATAAAGCCTGAATGTCATCTCCCCAATTAGCTGGAATTTAATGGGGTATATTGAGTTTGAAAGAACCTTTAAAGGCCACCTAGTCCAACCCTCCTGCAGTGACATCCTGCACTAGATCAGGTTGTTCAGAACTTCATCAGGTCTGTCCTTGAATGTCTACAGGGATGGAGTCTCCATCACTTCTGGGCAACCTCTTCCTGTGTCTTCACCCTAGCCGTGAAGAACTTCTCCTTAATGTCTAATCTAAACTTTCCCTGTTCTAGTTTAATGACATTGCCCCTCATCCTGTTAACACATGCCCTAGCTAAGAATCTCTCCCAGCTCTCTTGTATGGCCCCTTCAGGCACTGGCAGGCCACTGTGAAGTCTGCACAAGGCTTTCTCTTCTCCTACTTAAAATAGGTTTGACAGCTGAAGACTAAGTGTGGTCTAATGTGTGTGGATTATGGCCTCCAGATTCAAGCAAGACAATCTCTGAATCAGACCACCTTTCAGGTCTGAAGGTGCACATGAAAAAAGAGCTTCAGGCTGTATCCGTCAGCAAAAACACATCATGATACTCTCCACAGAAATTTCTCACCTATTTCTCTTTTATTCTCCTCTTCGCTTATCTTCCTTTCCTCCATTCTGCAGATACCTCTTGGGCTGGACAAATAATTAACTCTTCAGTTTGGCTGGAAAAGCAGAAAACACAAAATTACTGCAGCAGAGCTATAAACAGAGATAGAGCTGCTTACTTTTTCTCAAGAAAACAGAGAAATCTCCCAAAGGTGACATTTCAGCCAGACTTTTTTCACATGACTCTACCAGAAGCCCAGAAAACAAAAAGCAAAACACACGATCCAGCAGCATCATCTGCTCCCTGTCCTCTTTACTTCTGCAGCCTCCTCAGGAGAGGTCCGAGTGTGGGGATCTCCTTTCCACAGGGATATGCAGGCATTTACCTACAGACACCTTATTTCAGATATGTTCCAGCTAAAAAACAGGAGATAGAGACTCCTCACCACCAACTGTATGGCATACAAGAGGATGATAGTTCATGTAAGGCAAGACAGAGGTTAAATGTACTGCAGAAAGAGACCTTCTGGGGTAACTAGAGTGCACACTCTCCTCACTTCTTGGCTGAAATCAGCTGAAATTATTACACTGGTGAAAAGTCATTTCACCAGCAGAGAAACATCACATTACTCAGTAGATGTTGCATTCTCTTTTTAGATTCCAGACCCTACAATCATATCACTAACTTCTTTATAACTTTTTGAAAACCTCCTCACTTTCTCCTTCTATCACTCTCTTTTATTATGAACAATAACGTTTTCTTCAGAGATACATTTGGAGGTGGTGACATCTCATTGTGATAGAAAATAACAATTCATACCCAAAGAGACAAGAAGACATTTGTAGGGAGATGGAGATAAAGATGAATGTCTGTCACACGGCAGCTCCAGCAAAATAAAGAGGAAAAATAAACTTATAACAGACATAGAGCTCTTCTTCAGCTGTGATCCTTCTTCCTTAGGAATGTCTTCTTGACAGCTGGATACTTTCTCCATCGTTGTTTATCTCTCTTACTGGATTTGTATATGCAACAGCATCTCTAGTATGGGAGTGGTCACTATTCATTTAGGTAATAATGTGTCTTGTTTAATAAGCAATCCCCTGATTCTCTCTGAGCTTGTGCAGAGTGAATACTACTCTCTGTGAAAAGAAAAAAATCATCTTTCTTTAAAAATTAAAAAATTCTTATTCGGGCAGTACTTATGCCAGGGACATTTCACAAGCTGTAGGACAAATTCCAAATTTGACTACACCGTATTTATTCATCTCTAATTGTTATTGTTTAGCTAATAATAATTCTTGACAAGGTAATAAAACACAGCAATTGTATGTCAAGCCAACTATTCACCAGATTTTGTGGATTAGCAGTCTGGTGGCCAACAAAGACAGCCCTTACCAGGAGCATCTTGAGACGTCAAAGCTTTTGCTAATTTGATAATGAAGCCTTCAGGGTTCCTGGCTGCACTTTTAGCTGTCTGGAAAGAGTCAGCTGGTCCCACAGGTTGTGTAGCTATGTTAGTAGCTGACCTGAGATTGAGTCTGTTTGTCTGTGTTGCCTTTGACCACTGCACTTGCATATTGTTAATTTTATCTAACAATCATGTGGCCAAGGGTGGTGTGGGCTCAGACTCACAATATCATGTCTTAAATTCCATTGGGATGGACTAATCCTGCCTAACTTTAGACATTGATGATATAGATGCCTACATCTGAGCTAGTTCTCTAGATGACCAAAAAAGGTGTTGGAAAGAAGCAGCTCTTCTGGGACATGATTCATCTTATCTGTGGTAGGCACCTAAAGCAGGTCAGCTGAATTCTGCCTTACAAGTGTAACATGTACTAGCTATAAAAGGAACTGGGAGCTGCAGAGATATCTGCGCCTTCAGCACAGGAATGTGTTGTAATGACTGCAGTATATGGCCTCACCTGAGATGTGGTGACTCACTCAGTTGTACACACTGAGCCTGTGCTGGAAGGGATGAAACATTTTAACTCAGCAGAAGGGCACTCATTGGGACATTCATGTAACAGCTGACTTGAGATGTGCTCTTGGAATATTTCAACTGGAAGGCGAGTTGAGTTCCAGTGGACAGCATAGGGTAAAGACTTAAACATGAGCCACCTCCTACTGCAAAGGACCATCAGGGAGCAGCAGCTGCCTTTCAAGATTAGTGTAGACTAGACTGACAAAGTGAGCATTCATTGGATATGGAGGTGTGAAACTGTGGCTAAACAACATCCTCCTGCTCCTCTTGATTTTATCCGAAAAGCGTACACATATTTAACACTTCTGAAAATCACAGCTCAGACTGCTACATTTCATTTTGAGTGTTCTAAATCAGGATGCCTCTTCCTTGTAGAATAGTTTTTTTCTGAATTTTCAGAAGAAGTTCAGATGAATCTGGATACTTCATTGCTACCGATTTGAATGACCTGAAAAAATAAGTTGGAGTGATCAGACTTGAGATAATACATACCTGCAAGGGCCAGACATTGGCTCTTTGTTATGGTGTTGCTATATCTGTTTGCAGTGGAGCATGTTTAGGAAATAGGTGAAAAATAACCTTCATGATTTCATAGTTGGAGATGTTCAAATGACTTTTGCAATGAGGGGCCTTCAATTACTATAGTATTGAAGAATTTCACCTCTGGGAGGTGTAAGAGCATGGCAGCTCATTCCAACCCTTCCATATGCCTTCATGATGAGAAATAAAGATAATGCATCACCACTGCTTCTAGAGCGAAAACTACTCCCAAAAAAACCCACAAGATCTGGATCTAAACCCTACAGTATGAGTTATTCTGCCTTATATTATTTGACTTACATTATTTTAAGTTTAGACTCTTTAAGGTTTTTATATATTCATTATAAATTTTGAACAATTGAATCTGTGTTGCCCGAGCTCCGAGGTTTTTATCTCTTTTCCAGTTTTCCTTGATAAACTACTCTGCATTATTAGGAGCTGACATTTTACCAAAGCCATCCCTTAAAATCTGTGCTCCTTCTGCAATAAACTAGTGTTCAGAAATACTCATGTAGTTCAACAAAGTTGTATGACATTCAAAATATTCCCTGATCTTTAGCTGCTCCTTAAAATGATTCAATGACTCTCTTAGAAAGTTTAGGAGGGGGTTATTCTTATACAGTCATTGAGTTACAGAATGGTGGGGGCTGGAAGAGACATTTGGAGACCTTTGAAGATCATCTAGTCCAACATCCCTGCCGAAGAAAGGTCACCAAGAGAAAGCTAGCCAGGAATACATCCAGGTGAATACCTCCAGAGAAGTAGACTCCACAATGTTCTGTCACCCTCAAAGTAAAGAAGTATTTTCTTATGCTCAAATGGAATTCCAGCTTGTTTCTTTTGCCCCTTGTCCTGTTGCAGAGAACACTGAAAAGAGTCTGGCACTATCCTCTTGACTTTTAGTTTCCTCTTGACTTTTAATCTTCAGATAATTATGGGCATTGATGAGATTCCCTCTCAACATTCCTCAGGATGAACAGCCCCAAGTTGCTCTGCTTTTCCACACAAGAAGCACAGCATGGAGAGGTGCTCCAGACCACTGAGCATCTTTGTGGCCTCTATTGGACTCTCTCCAGCAGTTTCTTGTTGTTCTTGTAATGAAAAACCAAGAAGTGGAGATAATGCTTCAGATGCCAGTGCAGAGCATTGGAGTGCTTTTTTATTTTCTCAGCAGGATTTTGCTAAATTGAATTCCCATGCATAGAGAGAAACATGTATTTTCTTGACTGAAAGGTAAAATCTTTAGCAAAGTTCGGAAATTTCAGTCGAGGAGGACTGTCTTTTCCTCTTTGAGGAGAAACTATACCAGCAGGCACCTAAATAGTGTCTGCAAGACCATCATACTCACTCCTGCCATTTGTGATAAAAAAGCAATTGCTTCTGAAAGGTGCATTAAAAGGCCAGCAGGACTCTGAGCCCCAGCTGAGAAAATGTCCAAGAGTTTCTCATAACTAGCTTAATGATTTGATCTGTGATCTCATACACCAGGTTGATGCTGGAGGACCTTTTCTTCAGCACCTCCCTGAACTATAGCCAAATACAGGTAACTATTGAATGGACCATCAGAGATATCTATTGATCAAGCTGGTAGATTGTCAAGAATTTTGTGCACAAGGACCTAGGTGAAGTTTCCAGGAAAGGCTGCCAGTCACCTGTGAACAGACTTCAGTATAGGTTGTGGTACTTCCTTCATGTACTCAAATTTCCTTCAGTTTAAGCTTGAGAGCTACTAGGTTTTTCCTCCGATGCTACAAAATAAGTTGCTAAAAAATCCACAGACAAACCATGTCAACATCACCATGTAATCATGGGATTACACAGTCTGAGACAAAAGCCTGGTGAGAACAGGGAGGAAATTTGTAAGTGTTTTTCCATACAGAGCTCAGCCCTACTAATTGCAGAGGGTAAGGCATCATGCTCTCAAAGAAGGCAGATTTCAGCTGGTTTCAAGCCATGGCTTTTCAGCCACAGGCTCCAAAAAGGTTAGGCAAAATTTACTTAGGGGATTGTTATCATCAGAGGAGCATTTGTAACAAAATATTTTGTCACCAATAACTGCAAGTTAGAAAAAAAATTGTACAGAGAAGCAAATGTGAGTTAATCTATTATTTTTGTTTTTCTTGAATGGAGTTTCCAATCAATGTGACAGCTGCAGAGAAGGAAGCTCCTCCCAAGCGCCTAAAAACATGGACTTCAAAATGCTGTGAAGTCCATATTTTAACCTCAGAATGAGGTAACTAGCTGTTTTGAAGACAGGTCTCTCCTATTTCCCATGAACTTTTCCAAAGATCTCAACTTGGAATGTGACGAGTGTTGTTTGGTTATTTTTTTTCTATAACAGTTTCTTAGTCTAGGGAAAAAATGCTTCCCACGCAACTCTAGTTTTATCATCCCAACAGACATGATTCCCCCATGTCAACAAAATACATTTTAGTCATGAGAGGTTTGCACAGTTCAGGGGAAGAGACAGAAAATAGGAACCACAACCAGAATACCCTCAGTGCTCTGACTGACTGTCTGCTGCATAATTTGTAAAGCCAAAGGGGATGAGAGATCCTGTTTCAGTAGCAGGTTCCTGTCCAGGACATCTGGAAAAATCAGGGGCAAAACAATTAATTTCTCCTTTTCCAGTAGAACATTTGCAACAGAACTTGATCTTTGGCTGGCACAAATCAGTTCAGCCACATTAACCTCTCCAGACCTACATTAATCTATACTGATTGAGAGCCACAAGAATATCACCAATATCTCATGATGAATTATAATCCTCAGGCTTTAGGAAAAGAGTCTTGGTTAACCCCATATTACGTATGCATTCTCCATTTAGCAATCACTCCACAAAATTTAGGAAACATAAATAAATAAAATTTTTAAAGATCAACCAAATCTCAAGTTTGAGATACAGCTTCCCAGCTTGCTGGGAAATTCAGCATGACTTTTCCAAGCTGTCATTCAACTAAGGTTACTAGTGTGTTTAGTTTGGTCCAATTCCCAGCTGACTTTTGAAAATTGTCCATCAACTCAGCCTCTCCAAGGGAGCCTGTTCATCACTGACAACTCCTTCTTCTTACATTTAAATTTCACATGGCTTCCATGAGAAGTTTCTAGCCCATGAGGTAGCTTGTTTCCAGCTAGACTGGCTTTGTGTGAAGCTGTGGAAATGAGCAGAAGTTCCTTTTTCCTCTCCCAGACATTTCCATGATAACACACAAATGAAAATCATGTGATTGACTCTTTTCCCAATCTGCATAGTTTTTTTCCCCCCACCCTACAGGATCACCATGAAGCTTATTATAGAGAGATGATCTCTGTGAGAAACAACATTTTCCAGCCATAATGTCTTTGAAACAGGCTGTTCTTAGCTGGGTTTGGCCCATTCTCTTCCAGACTTTAAGTAAACAGAAAAAAGTATATTACACCCTGTCAAACCCCCACAGTTTATGCAGAACTGTCCAAGTCAGCACAATCTCACACATTATATTTTTGGGAAGAACCATCTGTCGTAAACAAAACGTGGCCATGTGTGGCTCACTACCATGCACTACAATGTGGAATCCCAGAGAGGGATTTCTAATGATTCTGGTGCTTCAACCACCAGGTTTTGGGTTGAGCAGTCAGTGCAGGATGAGGAGCATCTGGTCTCCAGCCAGGAACTGCATGTAGTTGGAATCTCCTTTGCCTTTAACTTAGTATGATTATTCATACTTATGTGTAAAATGTAATCTTGCTGACATAGCTCTTTTTTTCCTAAAATTCATGTAGTATTCATAAAACTTTAAACTATGATTGAAACTGTGGATGCAGAGGCAGTCATGAAAATATGTATGACAAAGAAAGCCATTCGGTCAGATTGTTGAGAATCTGGACATAAAGCAGACAGATTTGACTGCAATTAGTTTTATTCATGAATGTTTGGACTAAAAAAATACATATAAATGAGTTGCCTTTACAAGCATCCTGAATATCAAACTTTTATGAGTACTGCAAACATGCAGAAATAATTTTTCAGGTGGAAAAGGAGGAGAAAAGTGAAACTTTTACAGAGAAAATTTCAGAAAACAGAAATGTTAAAAATTCTCGTGGATTAATACTGATGTACTGTCTTGGTGCTTCATTGGTATAATGCTGCAAACCATTATAATGAATTACTGAATATAATACCCTATATTATACTACATGATTAAATCAGTAGTTGCTGTAAGTCAAAACAAAACAATGCAGTCAACTGAAATATGCAGGCTTTCTTTTGTCAAAACAAATAATTTCTACATTAGCAGCACAAATATGAAAATCAAAGCAATTTGCTGAGACATTCTTCCCATAGAAGATGTCACTGAAATAGTCTCATTCCTACAAAATATTCCCATTTCAATGAGCCTTCATTTTAGACGTAAAATCCTTGTATCAAAACTGTTTTCACTGGATTTACTTCACATATAGCATCAGTTATGAAGTTTATATTTCTATTTGTATATTTGTAAGATGGTCTAAGGCAGATTGGTGAAAGAGACATACATTAGCAAGCTACTACAAAGTCAAGGGACAGATTCTTGAGCAGTGTAAATACCAGCAGAGTTATCAGTTTGTGTTTTGAATTATTATCATATAAAATGCACCTTCAACACATCTGATATAGATGAACCCCATAGTATTAAAAATATGATATTTGGCATTCTATAAGGCCCACTGTGAAGACTGAAGAATCAGCAGCGTGGTTAAGAACATTCTTATTTAGCGTATGAAAAATCTCACCAAACACCCCACAATAACTCCTGAAGTTATCTCAGAATAACTCCTCCCTAAAGAACAAAAAGCAGTTGTGTGCTTAAGTATCTCACTGAATCATGTCCACATGCTTTGGAAAGGCACATTTGCTGCTCTTCAGGGGTTGACCCAAATCTTAGTAGTGAAGTCAATGAAAGTTTCCCATCTGATTCAACAGCCTTTGGTTTTACACAAAGAAGACAAGTAATGTATGAAAAAGGCAGAGAGTGAAGTTGATGTGTATTGCACTGTTTTATTTTATCCTAGGAAAAATCTACAGCTGGGATCCACAGATGCCATCTCCCTGTATCTTTAACAATATTTGTTGCTGCTTTCTTATAAGCTTTACTGCAGAATAGTGCTGACTGTTGGGAATTTAACCATTCCATTGAACATAACCATCAAGCACCAGTAGGTTAAATAAAGCTGATAGTAACTTAAATCAGCCTTGAGGATGAGTGTGCAGAATCAAATAGGGAAGTCAGTAGTAAACTGGGAGCTGAACACTCGGTTCAAAGGTGTATGAGCACAGGGCAGATTTATCACAAGATAAAGGGCAAAGGGTTTAAGGCAGTCGTTACTGAGAGAGAGTAACTCTCTAGCAACATGAAAAGTAAAATTTAGTTTGGAACTCAGTCCCTCACACTGAGATCTATTAGGTAATAAAACCATCTCTCGAGGGAAGTGACTGGAGCCTCGCTGTTTTGAGGCATTAAATGCTTGACCGGACAGAGCCTTAGAAAGTCTGTTAGAGGGAACAATTTTACTCTAAGAAAAGCCAGGACTTCCTAATAGAGCTCTTCTACCTCTCACATCCACAATTTAGTGATAAACCTATGCCTGTCCTTATGAAGCACAGAGAGAGGGCAGTAGTTTCACTGTTATATAAGACTAATCAGATTCTTAATTTTTTTTTTAATTGACCATCAGTTTGGAAAATGAGATTGCTGTCAAAAAATTATATTTTGGCTAAGTTCTAGTTACCCATGTCTGCTATTTAATTTCCTTGGTGTAACTCTTTACATCCTATAAGAATGTGCCTTGATCATTTCTATCTTATTTGACCATGAAGTGTTTTAATGAGGAGGCCTTCAACATGTGAATTTATACATTTAATATCATGAGGGAGGTTGATGGGAAATTAGTAAAAGAAGCACACGTTCCATTTTGAATATTCATAATTGATTAGAAAGACAAGTTTTCTCAAATGCAGTAACTTTCAGAGCTGTGAGTGGTAACATAAAATTTACATGTATCTGTCTCACTTTCCAGCCAAAACTGGTTCCATATTTAACTTGCCAAGTTTTCCTTAGAGAATAAAAATGATCACACATAATTTCTTTTCCCTAACCAGTTTTTGGTTAGAGTTACATCATGTGTTCCTTTTGGGCATTAGAGGACAAGATGTAGAGGAGAAATTCAG
This sequence comes from Turnix velox, assembly GCA_013400935.1. NCBI lineage: Eukaryota > Metazoa > Chordata > Aves > Charadriiformes > Turnicidae > Turnix > Turnix velox. The sequence continues at coordinate 524,741 of VZTY01025327.1, forward strand.
AGTCCCTCAATTATGATTGATTGTATGGTGAGTCATTTATGGTTTTGAAGGCAGCCCATTTGAATATACTTACTGAAAGTAAATGACATTGTGAATTTTAATGCAATGTAGAGGAGCCTAGAGCTTTGGATGAACGCCTGCTATTGTTAAAAATTCAATGAGAGAAAGGAAATAAATGAGTAGCCAAGATCAATGTGACCTTTACTAGTATTCAAAAAGAAAACAGTGCACAAAATCTGACTACAAAATTGCTCCTCAAACTGGCATGTAGCAAATACTTCCTTTGCCAACTTCACTTAGTTTTCCAACTAAGACAGAGCTCTACATCACTGAGGTTTTGCACCAGGGTACTGATTTTGGTGTCGGATGTGGATATTAGAATAAATCTTGGGAGATTTCTTAAGGTGTCCCTTGAAGATTAACTGTCAGACCCTCTAGACAGTGATGCATCATCAACACTGATGGAATATGAGCTGGCTATAGGGCACAGGCTATTTTGGAGTGCTAGACCCATTTTGTGACAGCCAGGAGCAAGACCTTTCTCCTCCCACTGTTTGCCCTTGGAACATACAACTCACCAGTGATGTCCTGGAGTGGAGACATCAGAAGCATCCCTTAGACCCCACAGGGAGGCTATTGGTGACAGCTGCCCTTCCCTGGGGCTGGGAAATAGGAGAGTGTGTGGAGGAGGCAAAGTGGGAACAGCTGGGAGGGAGCTCTCTAATGGAGCTCAGGTGCTTTGTGTTCTGAGTTAAAAGGGGCAGAGAGAGGTTGGAAGGATAGGTGAAAGGAAAATGGAGTATGTTGGATCTGTAGAAAGGCAAACTGGGGGTAAAAATAGAAGGATGTGGACCTGTTGGAGGGGGTCCAGAGGAGGCCATGGGGACCATCTGAGGGGGTGGAGACCCTCCACCCACGAGGAGAGGTCATAGGTTGCCCATAGAGGTGGTGGAGGCATCAACCCTGGAGATGTTCAGGGCTGGGTTTGATGAGGATCTCGGCTTCCTGACCTGGTGCAGGATGTCCCTGCTGACTGCAGGGGGGTTGGACTTGATGGCCTTGAAGGTTCCTTCCAACCCAATGCATTCTATGATTGTAAGGACAAAGCAGAAGGTTGTCTTTCTGGACCTGAGTATGGATATGGCCAGAACATCCCCAAATTACTGCAACATAATAGGCTCATGGTCCTGCAGGACTATAATGGTGAATTCAAGCTGCCCCACTGCAAACATAGCCCCTGGAGAATGTTGTAGGGGCATCCTGGTTATTTGGTTCACAGATATGGTTTGACTGGAAGAAACCTTTAAGATCATCAAATCTAACAGCTGACCTTTAAATGGATGTATGACACTAAATAAGGAAGTATTCTAGTAAAAAGAACATAAATTGAATTATTTCATTTCCGATATGAAATAGCGTCACTACTATGCACACACAGGAACAAGAAAGAGATCTCACATGATGAGCAGTGTTAAACTCCTAGCTATACCTTTCAGTAATGATTTCTTCTAAGCTTCTTTCAGAGTCAGGATTGTAAAGAAAATGGATAGCTGGACTTTCCTGATGCAACCATCATTATGCTGCTGAGCCACCTGTACACTGAGCAACAGTGGAATGCTTCAAATTTCTGTATTGTGTTTTGTGGCTAAGGAATAATCACCTCTTTTGTCAGTTTCTTGTAGGGTGCTGTGTTTTTTAATGCTTATGCATATCCATTTCTAAATCATTAACATGTGTATTGACATAGTGATTAGATGATGGCTTCAGCTTTGGCAGATGACCAGATAATTATGAGGTATCTTAAAGGTGCTCTTTGACTCTTTATTAAGGCTCAATAATCCTTGGATGCTGTGCCATACTTTGGTATGAAGTTCCATCTTATAAAATATTCCAGGGTTTCTCAGGTGCTTAGGGAACATTATTATACTCCATTGACTATTATCATTCTTGCCAAAGTAGGAAGAGTTTCAGAGAGATGTGTATTTTATTTTCAGCAAGCTGTTACATGTGCTCTTCATACCCACTTCCAGCTGTTCAGCCACTGTCGTCAGCACAAACAATTATGCAGTCACCCTCCAAACATTTTCCTTGCTGACTCCAGGCTTGACTGCAATATAGAATACAACATCACGCAGAGGTCCCAACCATGCCAGTACTGCAGCCAAGAGCACTTGTGCCGTATCAGTTCAGTGATAATTAATCCCACTGAAAGGCCACGCTAATTAGCAGGCTGCTCAGCCCAAGCCACCACATGACTCTGCTTCCATCTCCTTTGCAGGATGGCAGGAGCTGTGCAGATGGGATGTGCCTGGTGGTGGAAGCAAGCATGGGGTTCTTGAGTTCAGATGAGTCCCAAACATTCCTAAAATGGATGGTTTGCTTTGTTTGTGCTATTCCTTCCACTGGCTAAGTATTGTATTAAATGATGATTTCTAGCAAAATTAAATTTCTTTTTGAATCTTTAAGCAGCAAACATAATTTCATCAAATCACCACTCTGAAGGGCAATTCCTGAGAGGCAACATTGAACAGGGTGGGAGGTAACAACACAAAGCAGAAGCAGGACTGAAGAACCCATGAGCTACCCAGTCTGGGGAAGGACATGTCACCTCTCCAACTTCTTTCTTTTCGTTCCAGGCTTTTTAAACTGGACTTGATCCAACCACAGGCTTGGATCTGAGTTATTCTCTAGGGGCTGGCAAACATGAAGCTAGCCTTATGGGAGACTTGACTCATTTTGGCATCTGGAGACCAGACATGAAGCCCCTCTGTCTAAAACAGTAAGGTAGCTGTGATTGAGCAACTGAGTCCCATCACAGATGTCCATACGGCTACCAGCACAGTGAGCCAGTTTAATGATTTTTTTTTTTTAATCTGTGTTAAAAATGGCTGTAATTATTTACCAGTAGAAATTCCCAAACAAAAAGAGTTTTTCTGTCAACACAGAAGTGCTGACAGTATTTAAAAGTTAAAATTGAATGGATCAGCAGTCATTGATTCTCAGTGCAGAACAGGATTCATCACCCTCATTCTAGCTATCTACAATTTATAGTCTTGCTTAAGGGTTTTTTTTCTGGGTTTCCTAAACAGAGAGAGAGTCAGGCAGAGAGAGAGAAGTACCTCCAGGAAATGATTCATCTTTTCCTAAGATAGATGTCTGTAATATGTGGAATGAATCACAGCTGAAAGGGGATTATCTTTCTTCTTTGGCGTAAAGGGGAACTAGATGACCTGCAGAAACCTGCTGAAGTACACAGTCCCACCATGAGGGACTTCTACCTAGGGATTTCTAGTGTTTTCTAGGTAAGCCTCAAAAAAATGATACTACAAAAAAACTCAGAAAGTGTTAGGGATCGGTTGTGGATTCATTTTCCTTTCAAGATAACTGTCAAGCAGATACAGGCCAACAAGGGCAGCTGTTGAAAAATATCCTTCATAATAGCCCCACTTCAGGGAATAAAACCCTCACTGAAGCCTATGGGGGCTGCTGAGAGTTTGGTACCTTTTTTTTACAAGAAATAAAGAGCTTATCTGAATGCACACTTAGAAGTGCAACTTTGGCCAGCTTTATGCAGAAACATCAGCCAGTAGTATGAGGTCTGCAGAGAAAATTGACATGAGCATCCCTGTTCACTCCAGGGAACAGGGAGGGAGAGAAAGATGCCCGCTCCCAGCACAGCAAGAGATGCCAAACTGGAAGGCCTCCAGCTCAGAGGCATGCAAGAAATATAATACATTATTTCAATGCAAGCATTTGGGTTTATTTGGGGAATCAATTAACAATAAGTGCATACATCCATTTACAAAATGGTAGTGTACCAGACATATACACACACAGGTTGTAATTGAAAACTGAAATAACACCAGAAGGAATAATCATTAAAGCAAAACAAAAAACAACTCCAAAAAGCCAAGAATAATATTTAATAAAATAAAATAATTCATCCATCTGCAGTTAGATCCTTAGGGGGAGGGCACAGACTAACAAATAAACAAATCTAGATAGAAATGAAAATAATGTTTTGAAGGCGATGGAAGGAACAAGGGAGAGATTTCTTTGCAGATTAGCTGCTTAGGAACCAAAAGTATTTCAATTTGATCACTTGTTTGTAGATATGTTTATCAGAGGATGGGGAATTCCATCATATGTTCCTACCATCCTGAAGAATAATTATTCTTCTTCTCTCCAAATGTTTTACTACCACTATTTATTGGCACAGCCATAGAATTCAGAAGCTCTCATCAAAGATACCAGCTGATGTTCTCAAGAGCCTGCTTTCCTTCTTTAAGCCATAGGAATCCCAGAGGTTAGTCAAACGCTGTTATCCTCATCTCTGCTGTGTATGTGGAACATCTGAGGTACCTATCAGAGAGCCCTTAATAGGACCTAATGGGCTCCTAACACCCCCAGGGAAACTGGATACTCAACAGACCTCGAGATTTTTCAGTTTCTAAATCCATTCTCTTAGTATTACCTCCTTGATGGAACTTCAGGTTTTTAATTATAGTTTTTCAAATTAAAAAAAAAAAAAAATTGGAGGAAAATCTAATTCCATCTCCTGTAAATCTGGACATATGCTACATTGCCAGATAGGCCTCAGTGGAGGAAGTCTCAGGTGGCCCTGTAATTAAGGCAGTGTCTTTGTGGAAGATGTTCACTGACTACCAACCACTGCACTTCCATTAGCTGCCTGCAAGGAAGCTAGACTGCAAAACAGCCAAGACATTACGTCTTTCTGCTTTTGTTTGCATCTTTCTCCTTTTCCCAGGAATACCATTCTTAGAAATTAAACTTCTGTTCTTATTGGAATGCATATAACCTGCAGGAGAGATGATTTTTTTTTCCCCATATCATATGAGTCATAAATGGAAAATGTTTGCTAAGATATAGGAAGTCTGGAGATATATTCGATTAGCAATGCTTGTAATTCAGTATCTTTCTTCCAAGAGATCCTCAGAGAAAGGCACAAGATTCCCCTTTGAGCAACTATAGACTAATTTTGTCATATAAGCCTGTCAGCAGCTTATGATTTTATGCCCTAAAGTAGGAGAGTTTACATTACAATGTATTTCCATCACACATCTATCCTCTGCAAGATAACTCAGAGTATTCCCAACTATATCTTTCTCCTGTTAGATTGTATGCCCAGCAATACTTCATAATACTGAGATCCAGGAAGGAATAAAAAAAAAAAGTCTATGTTTACAGTACTGAAAAACTTTTCTTCTAATTGGCCAGTATCTGACTCATTCAGCTCTTATGAGATTTTTGCTATGATCTCTGGTCTAACTCTTTGACTGCACAGAAGTATTCACACTCGCCAACTTGCCCAAGCAACTTTGTCAACTTCAAGCTACACCTTCAAACCATGCTCAATTCACTGTTTTCCTATAAGACACATTGATTCATCTTTTCACAAGCACCTCTTGAGCCTTATCCCATTAGAAACCAATCACCCACTCTTTGGTGGTTTACATGGCTCCTGCTCAAAGATGAGTGAGTGAGGGATGCCCTGAGGCAGTCTGTCCCTCTACCCTGTACCATGTCAGGCTTTAGCAAGGTGTAAAATGCTTCTGTAGAGTGAAGAGGACTTTTATTTACCAAAGCTAGGCATACAGAGTTTCAGCCTATTCCACATGTTTTGACCAACTCATTTAGCCACTAATCAGTTCCTAAATGCAAAGTTTTCCTCCTGCTGTAATAGAATACTTCAGATATTGCAAAGCCCTGCCTTGTTTCCCCTTGCAATTAATCTGGTTGACAGGTTTAATTCTAGGTGTTGATCTTTTTAATGTCTTGTTCCCTCCCCCATTAGAACTTACTTTGATTTTTCTGCTCTCAACTCATGCACCTCTCCATCGAAGGAAGCAGTTGCAGTCCTAGTAGCTTCTCTGATTTCTCAACATTCAGTCTCCTCTCCCCAGTTCTGGAAGAATAAAGAGGAACAGGAAAAAAAAAAGAAGAGAAAAGCCACACTATAGGATTTAGTACTGACCCCTGGGCTAGGCTAGACCCTGTTAATCCCATTCAGATCCCCGGGAGATTGAAAGCTTCATTAGCAATCCTTGGTAAGGGCTACAGAGAGAGTAAAAAACTTGGGGTCTGGGATAATATTTGATCAGGTTGCTGCAAACATAGCAGGAGAAGAAGCCATACTACAGAGAAGCAGAGTTAGCATGGGATCTGGAGAGACAGTTCAAGAAAAAAAGAATGAAAACATGACATCAGCTTCAATAATGCTGAGAAAAGCAAGAGACAGTATGAAGGGTGGTTCACAGCCTAAAGGCTGATCTCAATGAGATCTTGGATTTCATCTGCCCTTCCCTCCCCTTCCTTCTGTTTCTTCCCTTTCTTTTCCCACTTGTTCAGACTCCTGTGGCCTGACAGTGAATTCTTAGTGAGAGACATCTCTCTCCATTAAGGTTATCCAGACTTAAGCATCCCACTCAGCCTTTCCAAACACCCTTTGGTTTTATTTTATCCACCATTTTTTTGAATTTGAGCCAGTAAGCCCTTCAGGTGCGAACTTCCCAAACTATCTCAACATTTTCATGTCACTGCCTGATTAACATCATCATCATTACCACCCTTAAGAGTTGCTCATGTTGGAAATCAAGGCACCATTGATGTCTGTCTTATATCAAGATTTCTAATATAGAAAATTAATTCACTAAAAAATCCTTTGAGGTTTATTCCCAAGTAGTAATAGGTCAGAAGACTCTGTGCTTGAGGACTGTAAGCAGCCTTTCCTTCCTCCCTATATATGCCACCAGTTTCCACATGTGATTAATTTTTCAGTATCTAGATGAGTACTGTTCACACATCTGCAGATGATCTAGACTTCATGTGGTGTCCTTACCATGAAGAGTGGGTGATAGCTATGCTGACTCAAAAAGTCCTTTGGCTGTGTCTTTAGCATCTATTTTAGGAAGACATGTTAGGAATGTTAGGAAGTATGTTTAAAGTGCTTTTGTCACAATTTACATTCAATCAGATGACTACCACCATAGATGGACAACCTATATTTTGTACCACTGAACCCTGCCAAACTTCTTTGACTCACAATTTTCCATTACATTGGTAGTGTTCTCTAACTTCACACCAGCAGCAGATTTCATCAGTGTACTCTTGTTTTGTGTACACATGAAATCAGTTCAGTGAGATGAGAAATTCCACCAGTAACTTTCCTCCGTGCAAACAATCAGACTGTCACTGAGACCTGATGCAATTTCCCATGCAGCCAGAATCTCAGACATCTGTCAGTGCCTGCATCTTCTCTTTCATGAATAAACTGTGATATAGCAACATACAAAATGCTTCACTTCAGCTGAAGTTATTTTTTGAGGAGTTTATCCTAAGAAAAGAAAGAATCATCTCTCTGTTCCTCCAGGTAGCTGCAACCCAGCAGTATTCTTTGTCTGCAGAGCTGTTTCATATAAACTATCAATTGATTATGTATGTTTAACAGATGCCTGGTGATATCAGTTCCATCCATGCACATGGTTTTTCTTTTGTTTTTCTTTTTTTTTTTCCTCCTGTTGCATGATTCTTGGCTCCATTTCACTGTACTGCAAGCATGCTCAGATCACAGCAAACAAAAATGGCATCAGCAGGAGTGGCAGTTGCACCTTGAGATCATCAGGACCGAAGCACATACCACTGAGGCCACCTGGTGTACAGAGCAGAGCTGCAGTCCATTCTTCAGTTCCTTCAGCAAAGACAATCATATATAATTAAACAAAATAAAAAGGAAGGGAAAAAAACTCATAGTGTTTAACAAGAGCCTAGCTGCCTAGCTTGACTCCTAGTGTGACTCTTCAAAGGCAGAACTGAAGCTGTCCTTGATCTGTGGAGGAATGTGTGAGATTTTGCCCATAAGCCTTAAGGAAGAGAGAGTTCATTGATGTAAGAGGGAGCAAACTATAGAGTATACAAGACACCACAATAGAAAAGGCTCATTTTTGCAAAATTAGTTGACTTTGCAGCATCAAGAGATCAGCCTTACTCTTCCTCTTGTGTCTCACATGTCCTCACTTGAGACATGGCAAAATCTCTTCAGTGTAGCTTCCTTGCATGTCAACTTCCCAGCACCCATGTATAAATTCAAGTATTGTATTCTCTTTTTTATCCTTCCTTTTTTTCTTCTTTTCTTCCAACCATCTTGAAAAGTATTCTGTCTGGCCACTTGGGTATGAGAACAGCTTCAGTAAAGAGAGAACAAATTACGCCATGAAAATAGGATTTGGAATGATGGTCTGTAACTTGAGCTTGAAAGGGTTTCTTTGCCCTCAGCTTATACACATCTTACAGACATTTGTAACTGAATTTCAAGGGCCAATGCCATATGCTCTTCAGACAGATGTGGGTTGCAGGCTTCACAGTGCCTCTCATGCTTCTGTGTATGTGAAACTCCATGCCTGGAGTCACACTTGCATGATTTTAGCACATCAGAGTGTTACTATCAGGCAACTGATACACATGTGTTTCTGTGAACATCACATGCATAGAATAGGCACAACCTTGCATGGACAGGGCATTTGTTGGTTAAGAAGCTGAATTACAGCATCATCTTGAGAGCTGGAGCTCATTCTCACCCAAAGTTGAAGTCAGAATCTATCTGCATGCAGGAGGTCCAGCACTGAGATTTCCTTCTCTCTATGAGCTTGCCTGAATTGTTCTCCAGGTTGCCTTGGTTGCTGCTCACCCAGGGGCTCTCAGCTCTCTCAGAAACCAGCTGAGCTGCAGTTTTCTTCTGCCTTTAGGACTCCACTGCTGGTTTAAAAGTGCATGTGACTTCACAGGGCTGGCCAAGGGAGGGAAAATGGATCTCAAATATGTGAGACTTCCCGTAGTTGAACAAAATGTAACATTTTCAGGCTACAAATTATTTTAAATGCTGTCAGAGCCCTCAGAGAAATAAATCTGCAGAGAAACTTCATGGGAGGATGAGCAATAGAGAGCTCTGTGGAAAAGGACTTGGGGGTACTGGTTGATGAAATGTTGGATAACTCTGTGTGCCTGCAGTTGAGAAGCCACCTGTATCTTGTGCTGCATCAGAAGAGCTGTGGCTAGCAGGTCAAGAGAGGTGATTCTACCTCTGCTCTGCACTGGTGAGACCCCCACCTGGAGTTACTGCCTCGAGCTCTGGAGCCCTCAGCAGAAGAAGGACAAGAGCCTTGGTGGAGAGGTTTCAGAGAGGGCCAAGAGGATGCCAGGGTATTCAGTGTCAGGGCAATGATTTTAAATTAGAGCAGGGGAAGTTTAGATGAGACATGAGATGTTCTTCACCATGAGGGTGGTAAGAACAGGAATAGGCTGCTCAGAAAGATGGTGGAGGCCCCATCTCTGGAGACATTCAAGGCCAGACTTGATGAGGCAGCTGTTGATCTAGATGGTCTTTGAAAGTTCCTCTCAATTCATCCTATTCTGTGACATGACAGCTCCCTGCATGCCTTTCCACAGCAGAGACAGATTATATTTTCCCTATTTTTTGTTCTGTTCAGTGGCTCAGAAAAAACCCAAGAGAAAATCCTGGGTAGGTTTGCAAGAAAATATATTCAGGATTTTCAGCTAAGCAAAAAATAATTCATAATAGCCAACTTCATTTTAAGTAAACTTGAAGGAATTTATTCACTCCAAAAATAAACATATTCCTATGTCCTGAGCATATTTAGATATTTTTTTCATTTAACCTTTTTAATTTTTCCACTTTTCACTGTACTCAATTTTTAAATTAAGAAAAATGTTTTGAAACAAAAGCCAAAATATTTCTTTAAAAAATACTGACATGTATTGCTTTGGCATTTCCTGAACTGAAACATTTCATGTGGAAAAACATTTCAGTCTGAAATGTTTTCAAAAATTGTTCCTTTTTTGGATGAAGGAATTTGCTGAAATGGACTCAGGTTCATAAACGTTTTGGGGTCTTTCACAGAGCTTCATCTCTATACTTCCATGTAATATTAATTGGGGGATACTACAAAGTCCCACATTTATGTTGCAGAAAAGTAATAACTGACCCACCAAAACAAAAAGAATCTCAAAACTCTAGTCATTTTAAAGGGACTTACACTGTAGAAACTATCATGCTTCAGGAAGCAGAATTCAAAATTACAGATTGTAGATGGAGAAGAAACCAGTTAGAGCACTCAGGCAATTTTCTTGCTCTTGTGAGAGTTATCGTCAGAATATTTGCTGATGTTCAGTTTTGCCTGGCTTAAAATCTTTCTTTTTAGGGATTTCAAATTATTCCATACCCCCATAAGTCTCTTTCACAGAAAATTTTCCTGCAAGGTCTGCCCAAATTTCACATTTTCTCTGTCTTAATTGAATCCTCTTGCTGCTAGCTTTACCCTGGGTTCCATGCCAAATAATTGCTGTTCTCCTTCTGTGTTAACAATCTCTTGAAGTTTGGCTTTTCGTAACTCTTCTTAATTGCCTCCTCCACTGTATGCATATAGATATGATTCTTTTAATTTTCCCCATAAAGTCATGCCTCCAGCCTTCTGATCAGAGGAGAGCAGCTAAAATGAGGCAATTCTGCTTCTCAACAACTTGCTGCCAACACTGAGCTATTAATCAAACACAGTTTTCCAGCTGCAGTTGAACCATATATAAACGGAGACAGACTGTGCAGGTCAGAGCTGCTGTGATTTATTTTGGCATGCTCACCTATCTTAACACTTCTAGAAATTAGATGTCTAATCTACATTAGGCATCTGGCCTTCTTTTAAAAACAGGAGTGGGAGATACAGAGATCTGGAAGTCTTACAGGCAGTTTTGAAACATGCTGCAAGAGAATAATTTTTCTCTCCCCATGCAGGAAACTTGAACAAATCTCTTGAGTACACAGTGAAGAAGCTGACATTTAGGCATGCATAGGGAGATGTCTGTGTGTGAGCTGGATGTCTACACTCCCAGTCAATAGAGTCTAATCAATGCAGCCTAAAAAAGGATTCATCTGACCATGTGGAGGGATTTGGAAAATGTAGGACTGGTCTATATCATCCCTTCACTGCATTATATGGATGTCCACTGACAGCAATGGGAACTCATAGGTACAGGGGTGAATTCTTTACTTTTGGTGTTCTACTGTTCAAGGTGCATCCCACTGCATGTGCCAAAGCTTTGAAAGACAGCTAATACTGTGAAGGATGTAGTCTCTCCTAACTTCTTCTTCATTTTCATATAATCACCTTGGTTGCAAGGGACCTTTCAGATCATCTAATCCAACCATCAACCTGACTCTGACAAGAACCATCACTGAACTTTGTCTTCAAGCACCAGGTCAACCCATCTCTTAATATGTCCAGGGATGGTGCTCCAGCCCCTTCATTAGACAGCCTATTGCAATGCTTGATGACCCTTTCAGAGTAAGAGTTTTTCCTAACATCTTCTGGTGCAACATGAGGCTGTTTTCCTCTTCAGAGATAAGGAAGGTTCTTTCAGCAGCTGAAAGTTCTTACTCCAAATGCCAAAAAGATCTTTTTCTATTTTCATTCCCAGTTTACTAAGTCAAGTTTTTCTCTTGCCAATGTTGTCAGATGTTACTCCATGGCGTCAAAAGAAAACTTGTGCTCATGCAGGTTTAAGGTGGAGATCCTGGTGCTTCAAAGGGATTTTATTTCCATTCACTGAGACATTAGAACTAATTGCAGCAACTCTTTTGTAGAATAAACTTTGAGTTCGCTAAGGATATCCTTGGACAGATACCTACCCATCCATTGAGATTATTTCTTCTGGTGAAATCATAACACTGGTGTTTACAGATCTTTTTATGAAGGGCAGTATTCAGAGGAAAAAAGGCAGAACTTTTTCTGCTTTTTAAAGTTGTATAAGCTTCCCCCTCAGATAACAAGCCTCTTCATGATGGATTAGTGGTTTCCATTCTTCCTGCCCAAGCTGAAATACTTAAATGGAGCCTAATTTTTAGAAGATATTCACTCCTTTACTGATGAAAAATGAGCAGTTCCAATGAAAGGACAGAAAGAATTCTGCTACTGATTATATTTTGTGGAATTGTTCAAACTTTACCACAGTTTATAAGCCCTGGAGAACTAGGTTTTTCCTGTAGCAGGGGTTCTGTGAGGTTGTGTCAGGTTGTTAGAGGGGAAATCTTCCAATCAGGCAAAGATGCATTTGAATGGCAGAGCCCTGAGGATCAGACAGCTTTGTCTGGGGAGTGTGGGGATTAAAATCTGGAGTCCCTTCACTAAACAAAAAATTATTTCAAAACCAAGATTTGTCATTATCATCTACTGCTACAAAAAGTTTCCCTTAATCTAAACCAGACATTGCCATTATTTTATCTGGAATGAAAGAGAGCTGGGTAGCTTTGCTCCTGAAAAATGAGAACTTGTTTATTCCAATAAAATCCCAGAATCTTGTAGAGCTGCAATAGGTGCTACCCTAAGGGTCAGACATGAGAGTTTTTTCTTAATTAGCTCATTGTCCATGTCTAGCTTTGAGAGCTCTTAATTTTCTAACTTCCCCTCATAATAGACCCAGGTCTTTGCTGGCTGAGAAGGACCATTGACACAGCAGAGTAGCATACTGTTCTTGTGAAGTGCTCCCATCTGAGGCAAGAGTCATCAGGCAGACATTGACCAGATGTTTATAGGATAACATATAGAAATCCTCTGACCAGCCAGCTTCTACCCAATCACTCACACTTATTTCAGTAGTATTTTGAAAGAGAAACACTCTACAGGTGGCAAGGAGGACATCAGTGCCCAGGCAACACCCCTGTGCAACCGGACCTCTGAGGTCTTCTCCCAGCTGTTTAAAGCTAAGCCTTTGGCAGCTTTTCTTTGTCTGGGAAAGAAACAGAGAGACTCACAGGATCTGCCAAAGTGCATTTATCTCAATAATGAGTCCTCTTACTAAGCATTAAAATTCATTCTGTTCTATTCTCTGTCCTAAGGGCACTCCAACGCCATTTTAGATTTTAGACAAGAAGCAGTTTCCTTGAACTCCCGCAACTACCTCAGTGTTCCTATCACAGGAACACTGGTGAGGCATGCTGGACAATGAACCAAAGCATTCATGTTTCAGAGAAGTTAAAACTTGCAAAGTTTGCCCACTCATAACATCTCACCTAAAGCTACAAAGATCTGCCAGCATCATGTGTTTATCACTAAATAACAACATTTTTTTCCTTTCCAAGGAAGATGATCAAGAGGAGCTTTTTGCTGTGCTCACATATTCCCTGCTGACAGACCTTTCTTCTTATCACTGATTTCTTGTAGCACCAGGAATGATTTTGAAAATCTGGCAGCACTGGGAATTTTCCTGGAGAATGTAACTGTAAATTGGTCCCAGAGACTGATAAGCTGCCTGGAGTGTGAGTTGTCCCCTAGGAAACCTGTTTACTTTCTTAAAACAATTTTGTGTGGCTAGTTTTTAGAATGTACCAACTTCCAAATACTACCACCACATCAGTTACACCACCACAGAATCTGTAACCAGAAAGTTCTCTGTGTGGAATTATAGGTATCTACATTTTTGTTTCCATGAGTTGAGTTGGTTTGAGTTGGGTTAAATGTGCCCTTCTGTTTTCCTCCTTGCCTGGTACTGAATCATAACCACTTCTCTTGGACCATTTAGCTATGATGGCCCAGTCAAAAATCCATCACTTTTTGCAACATGGAAGTTGCTGACTTTCAGGTACAACTTATCAAGAATCATCTACTAGACCAGCAGTCTGTTTGTGCCCATGGGTCATTGGTCCACCTCATTGTAGCATCTCAAAATGTATGTCTTAACACATTGCTATAAGCAAACCCCATAACAAAGGATTTTGATTAAAGGCAGCAAAATATCCTGGTCTGTATTTGAAATCCCAAAAGGCTCTCTCATCTCCAGCTTGCTAGAAGATTCTCAAAATAATTAGCTTAGGTTTTTGGCTGTGCTAATTGTCTCAGGTTCTCAGCAGCAATACTCCCTTGGTGCTTGGATATCATCCTCTGCCTCCTCTGGGAGTACATTTCCAAAGATCTTTTCAATGCTGCAGCTAGACAATATTAAATGCATTATCAATAAGAAGCATTAGATATAGAACCTGGCCTTAGAGATGAGCATTAAGAGTTTGAGTTCTTTTGTAATGATAGCACCAAAACTTCAATTTGACACATAACATCTTGTAAATCTAAGGAGGTTTAAGGATGGAGAAGCCATTGTAACCTCAAATAAAGTGTTCCTGCCTTCATGATTACAAATTTGATCATTTTTATTTCACAACCTAAATTTGTCTGATTTCAGCTTTAGATTAGGTGAATTAAAGAGTGGAACAGATTGGCTATTCAATTACTAGACACCTCCTGCAGTACAGGCACTTCTTAATACTTTTCTGGTTAGATGACTAGATACTCAAGGACAGGCTGGAGGAGGTTCTGAGCAAACTGATCTACTGCAGGATGTCCCTGCTCACTGCAGGAGAGTTGGATTTAGATGGTCTTTGAAGATCCCTTCCAACTCAACACATTCTATGATTCAGTGATTCTATATTCTTAAACCCAATGTCATACAAAGAATAAATAATAGCCCAAGTTTTACAATTCTGATTTCCCACTTCTTTGATATACCAAAGTCTCTATAGGTTCATGCACATCCTAAAGAGAAAACCAAACTAAAAGATAGGTCTATATTAACCAGAAAACTAAATAACCTAAATTTTCACAGCAGTATTCATTAGTGTTTAAAACAGTGGCCTGGAAATGAGGCCATGCATTTGCATCTCACATTTCATTTATCACCTCTATCCTTTAGGCATTGTTGGTTCTGATTCCTCCAATTGAGGCCAGTATGGGCCATTTTGTTTAATGTTAACAATGGACTAGAAATGATGGTCTGCCTGATTTGTAGAGATTAAATAAGCATGCATGGGGCACAAAGGATTTTATAGACAGTGATAGACATGCATCATACCTGGATAGCCTTAACAACATGTCAAATTATAAATGTACTGGCAGCCTTCCATACAAGCTCTGTATCCACAGCAAACACTCTTAACTGTTCTACCACCACACCCCAACTCATGCTAGCCTGCTTAGGACAGGGAAATGGATTTCAACACATGCCTTTCCCTAATTGTCATTAAATGGGAATGTTTTTGGTTGGTGTTTTGTTTTGTTTATTTATTTTGGAGACAAATAAAGCATTCTGCTACAAGAGAAAAGACAAGCCCATCCTGCAAAATCAGGGAGCAAGCACTGGAGATTGATGCTGATGTTCTCCAAGGGCTGGAATTAATTTTGCAGATTTTGTCACTTTTCTAAGTGAAAAAAATATATATATAATCTCTGCAACATTTAGAAACTAAAAATACAGAGTGATGAAGTACAAGAGGGTGGAGGATAAAGTTAAGAACTCAGCAGCCGACATCTGCCACCCTGAGGTCCAGACCTTCCTGCAAAGTCACTAATGCATGAAGTACTGAGGCATCCCCAACAGCACAACTCTAGGAGGTGTGTGTCATGGAGATGGGCACCTGTATTTTCAGTAAAGACAAACAAGCAAAATCTCATAATCAGCAGCTGACTGTGTGAATGAAGGTTTGCTTAGAATCACAGAATGCACTGAGTTGGAAAAGACCTTCAAGGGTCATCTAGTCCAACCCCACTACAGTGAGCAAGAAGATCTTGCACTACATCAGGTTGCTCAGAGCTTCAAAGTCTCAGAGATGGGGACTCCACCACCTCTCTCAGCAACGTTTTCCAGTGCCTTGACATCCTTACACAAATATTAGTTCTGTATCCAAAT
This sequence comes from Turnix velox, assembly GCA_013400935.1. NCBI lineage: Eukaryota > Metazoa > Chordata > Aves > Charadriiformes > Turnicidae > Turnix > Turnix velox. The sequence continues at coordinate 540,500 of VZTY01025327.1, forward strand.
AAAAGGCATCTAGATCCAAGATGCATTTTAAAGAAGCCATGGGGGATAAAGATAAGTTCAGGCTCAAAACCATGCTCTTCTCTGTGTCTCCTCTCTCCTGCTCCACCTCTGGTTTTGTGGCAAACAGAGCTGGGAATCAAATTCACTGTACAGAACAGAAAAATTCACTTGTACAGAACAGAAAAAATCAAGTTTGAGATCTTCAAAAGTTATCCTGAAAACCAGAGGAAGTAAGAGAATAGAGTCAGTTGACTACATTTACCACAGCATTTTAGAGGGGGTCTTTCTGTGACAGACTCACTTTCTTTCTTTTTTTAGTTTTAGTGTATGTGAAAGATGGATTTGCTGAATGAAGAATTCAGTACCAAAGTTTCTAACTGGGAGAAAACTACTTTAACAAGCACGTGGGCTTTAATACAAGTTTCCTAGGGTTCAGGAGTAAGGATATGTTAGCTGCTTTGGGCTCTTTTTTACACCTATTACTGCTATGACAAATTTGGAAATCTCTCAAATTCATTCCGATGCAGGACTGGCAAAAAATTCTGAAACTTTATATTTCTTATGAAACCATTTTTTTTTACCTTTCTGTGAAAGTTGACAACCAGTAGTCAAGCAACATGTAAGTTTCTCATTTCTCTCACTGAGAAAAGCTTGAGGAAAAAATTAACTTAGCCATGAAAGTTATATTTAAGGAATCTTAAAACTTCATTTGATACCATGACATTCCAGAAAACTGAAGTAACAATTCTTGTGATCAGATTGTCCATTATACCTTGCAAATAGAACAGGAATTCTTTCTGTATCCACAAATTTTTATTGCCACACTCATTTTAACCATGTAAAATCTCAGGATTAAGCTAAGCTCCTGGAGGTCTTCTTGCACTAGTTGTATAGAAAGACTCTTCAGAGAAGCAGAGAGAGAATTTGTGGAAGTTGTTTGAGACAAATAATACAACTAAATAGAAGATGCTTCTCTGTTGCCTCTAAAGAGAGCCAATAAACTTAACAAATGAAAAAAATATCTGCATTACTAAGCTGAGGCCACAGAGATCCTGCTCTTGGGATCTCAAATTGCTCTTAGCAGTTTCTGTAAGCTGGCACTGTACTTCAATGGGTGTCAAAGTGAGAAATGTAACTGTGATGCCTCAACAACACCAAAGCACAAAGTGCTGACTGCCAAGAAGACCTTGACACCATTTCTGCAAACAAACACTTGAATATATGGAGAAGCAAAGGAAATTGGAGTCTGAAAGGAGCTGTGATTTATCTCCTATCATTAATGATCTAAGGCAAGATGACCTCAGAATTTCCAAATATATTTGTGGTAGACAACACAGAAAAAAAGCTACCATTCTCTACCTGTAGGTAGAAGCTGGAGCTGAGGATTTTGGATGCAGTAGAAGAGTAATGTAAGTAAAACACACTGACATAATCATTCAACTCAGCCAAAGGATNATATTTGTGGTTAGACAACACAGAAAAAAAGCTACCATTCTCTACCTGTAGGTAGAAACTGGAGCTGAGGATTTTGGATGCAGTAGAAGAGTAATGTAAGTAAAACACACTGACATAATCATTCAACTCAGCCAAAGGAGATGGCCCTGCAACACCAATCATACTTCAGGAAGATTTCAGTTCTGTCAGAAGACAGGAAAATTCTCTATACCTCCATAAGTCTTCAATGAGCATTTGCCCCCCATCCAAGTCACAGCCACTGAGTATAGGAGCTTAGAACATCTTTTTCTCCTTCATCTCTACTTTTCTCCTGATCAGTTTCATCCAAAGTTGTCTCACACATAAAGACACCAGATCTCTGCAAAGTTTTCCAAGATAATTTAGAAACCCTTGCAGCATTGTCAATCATAGGAGTGTGAAAACACAAGAACATAGAAGTCCTTTTGAACATCACTTAACTCTGGGAAGGCTCCTTATCCTAACTCGAATGATTCCTCTACTCATTATTTTAAATAATAGTAGTGTGGCCTTTTTTCTCCTCAAATATCTGAATTTTGATCAAAATATAGAAGCTTGTAAAAATACAAGTCCATGGTTCTCTCTGCACTGCATCACCTGCTGCAGAAGATACTGTGTGGCTTCTGAAGGCTTGTGGGGACCCATTGTTATGATCCAGTGATACTACCATTTAGCGTAGTCTTTATGGAATAAAATTGCACCTGACATCTAAATGCTTTCCCTTTCCACCACAAAAGCTGAATTCAGAGGTCAAAATTCATTCTAACCACATGGAGGTTAGCTCTGCATTTATGTTAGATTTTTCAAAGTGATGGTTTCCTTGAGTATGTGTCAAGGAACACATACCACTCATTACCTGCTGATAAGAAAATCTCAGAATGATTGAGGTAAAGGACATCACAATGAAAAAGAAAGAGAGCAGGAAGCAAGCAAACATTGAAATCTGCATGCCTGGGATCTTGGCCACAAAAATAATATTTTCCCTTCATCCTAATATTTTCTTTCCTTGGCTTATTGCTTCTGCAATACTCACTCAAATTAAACAAAGCAGACAGTTTGGTGCAGGCTGAGTGAACCACCCCCCAGAATACAACCCAATGGATAAGCTAGCAAGGCAAGGGTCTGCACAGGGTCTGCACCCATGGTCCTGTTGGCCCTCACCCACTGCTGTTCCCAGCACAAGTTCCCAGTTGCAACCAAGCCAGCACTGCTCCTGCTTCAGGGCTTGTTCTGAGGTTCTGCTGGGAGCAGCATGGCTTGGCTGGGTGCTTGCTCCTGTGATCTACAGCCAGCACACCATGGCTTGCCTGGGGATCCAGGCTGGAAAAGAGCGTAGGAGTTGTCACAGTGGATCAATCTAACGGTCCATCAAGCCAGCCCTTGGTTTCTGGAAGTGGTTGTTAACAGGCACTTCAAAGGATCTGCAATAGGACTGGACAGAGCTGTCTGCCCAAGGGGAAGGTTTTTCCAGTCACAGGTAGTTGTGGGCTGGCTTGTGCCCTGCAATGTGGAAGCTTGACATCCTCTCTAAGAGAGAAAATGCCCCAGATTCTCCCTCAATCTGGTCTGGGCTGCACAATTTGCTTTTAATCCATGGGGCTTGTGTCCAAATTGAGAGTACCTCCTTTCACCCAGTTGCAAATGTTCCCACCACATATGTAAATCTCAAACTTCTGCTGTCTACTGAGTCAAACAAATAACCCATTGCATGCAACGGCACCTTGCACATTTGGATTTAGTTTATTTTTCTGATTTTGGATGTCCATGAGCTAGTAGTCATGTTGTAATCATGTTGTACACTTTGTACACATATTTAAACCCATTGGCAGAACCAATAGATTGTCCCTGAGCTAGGGACAACAAATACTTTAAATGAGTTTGAAAATGTGCTGTCTTCAGACTGCTTCACCTTTCCCCTGTTCCCTTTTTTCCCCTGTTCAAGTAGTCCTAAATTCCTACAAGGGATCACAATTAAGAATCCAGCCTTTCACAAATTTCATAGAAAGTTCAGGCCTCGTTGTTACTCTTTTTTTTGGAATATTATCTAGAATAAATGCCTATTTGGAGTATCTAATCCACATCAGAGATGCCAACACAGAATTTGTTTGTATCATGGACAATAACACAAGGTTCACATCCTGAAGTTGCTGATGGAACCTTACCAAAGCAAATGTCCCTGCTGTTTCTATGAATCAGTGACACTGTCATTAAAATATGTAATAGGAAACGGCACCAAGAAACCTGAAAGCTTGGCAACACAGCCATTGCTTCTCAGAGCCCCCAAAAGCTAACAATGGCCATGGCTTTGAAATACTGCTGATTCCTCCATTTCCCATTCCCCCTTCCCTACTCCCCCCCAGCCCACTCACCCCAGTCCCAGCGGTGTCATTTGGAAATACATTACAGCCGAAAGACTTTGGGATGTTTTAATTACATGTGACTAAAACTTGCTGTTGCTGGAATTAGTGCGCCTATGTTTACGATTTATAGGTCTCTGTTCCGACACTAGTGAGGTCATAAATAACATGAAATGGGGCCTTTAGTACTAGAAAATTCAGCATTCCTCTCTAAGCCTTGACACACACACGCACATGCTCTCCGAAACCCCCGTATGGCTGTTGGCGGGCATGGGATGAAATACAATACAGTGGCACGGGGCGGGGGATAGTAACACAGTAATAAATTTATCTACAAAGTACAAACGCCAACACTTCGGGCAAGGGCGTCCTTTCATTTCACTGGGGTGGGGTGGGAGGAACTGGCTGCACTGTGGGTTGGTGTGTGTGCTTACTGGAGGATTTATTTCAGTAGTGCGCAGGCTCCACTTGCACCTTGTGCCTCAGAGAAGTTTGTTGCAGGGACCTACAATTCTAAATGTGCTGATGTTGATGGTATGTTAGCTGAGGAAGTCAGCATGTGGTATAGAGTCATGCAAGGTAATGGAGAACAGGCTCCCGGGTTCCCCTTGTGACTTGCATCACTATAGCAAAGAGGCTTGAAGGGGAAAGAAAAGATGAAAAAAAAAATCATGAAATTTTATGGAATCATAGAATCACCCTAGTTGGGAAAGACCTCTAAGATCATTTAGTGCAACCACCAACCTGACTCTGAAAAGAATCATCACTAAACCATACTACTAAGCATTGTGTGTGTCCATCTCTTAAATACCTCCCAGTACAGTGCCTCAACTACCTCCCTGGGTAGCTTGTTCCAATGCTTGATAACCACTTCAGAGTAAAATCTTATCCTAATTTCCATCTTAAACCTCCCCTGGTGCAACTGGGAGGCTGTTTCCTCTTGTCCAATTCCTTTTACTTGGGAGAACAACCCTCCCTGGCTACACGTAGGAGATGGAGAAGGTCTCCCCTGAGACTCCTTTTCTCTGGGCTAGAAATTATTCTTCAAATCAATGAAGTCTGGTAAGGATTCCACACCACAGGGAGTCTCCACTGCTGCAGTATCCATGCCACCCCCAAGCTTAGCTGATTTATGGAGGAGGAAGGATGGGAAAAAAACCTTACTTGTCTCAAGACAAGAGCAGTGTCTCAGTACTGATTTTCTCTCTGCAAAAAGGTGATCTGGGATTACTGGCAGGAAAATGGCCTTTCTATTACAGGTAAAATTTTGCTATAAGAATTTTAGCACCAAGAAAGTATGCTTTCAAAAATAATTATGTGAATTTGGACTTCTTAATGCTTTTAGGTCAACCTTATGCTTTTCTGACTCTTGCTGTTCTTTCATTTCTTACTTAAATAGTTTCTGCATGTGGAAGTCTTTATGCAGTTCCTGAGAAACTCACTTTAACAATTTGGTGCCTAGAATTAAAACTTTAAATGGACAATTTTATCTTGACACACAGCTTTTCCCAAGCCATTGTTTCTGTTCACCAGCAAGCATGAGTTTGAGAAGAAGGTGAGAACTTGAATGCTGAATCCAGCATTTTCTTCTGCTCTTTTGAATATTTTCTATTATTTTCTAGAATGTTTGGTGCATTTGATCGCTATTTAAAAAGGGCTCCTATTAATACAACAATAGCAAAACGACAAAAAGACATTCATAAATGTTCCACTTGTGAGAGGGAATAATAATTCAGCAACCAGGGCTGAAAATGTGACTGCATATGAACTGATATTGACACAAAAATTTGAGGGACTGAGCTAATTCAGACAGAGATGTCCAAGGAGATGCAGCCTCTTGCTGCACTACTTCTAGAAAAAATGTGGACTATTCAGGAAAATGGCAAATCCAAAAATGTTGCAGATAAAAACCTCAACAATATATAATAGAGAGTTCTGTTATCTCCTGCTGCCAGGATATCTGGTCTGTGTGCACCTTCCTTATTCTGTTTTGGTTCTATCATGCTGAAGCCTGTACCAAAGAAATCTCCTACTATGTTGCGATGTAAAATAGTATGTGACAGAGCAAAATTAGAGTACAAGGAAATAGAAAAAAAATTATGAAAGCACCTTCTGGTCTCATTGCTTCTGGAGTTCTGCATATGGTATGGAAGGAAAAGACAGGTTTTTCTGTAGAAAGCAAAGATCATAAACCAAAAATCACTGTCAACAAAATAAAATTACAAATACACTTCATAGCCCTCAAGTATGTGTTTGAACACCATTTGCAACATACAATATATAACATTAGGTGCCTATTAACACCAGCTTGTAGTAAATCACATACCATTCAGAGAATCAAAGAATCACTAAATTATTTGGATTGGAAGGGATATTCAAAGGTCATGTAGTCTAATTCCCTTGTCCTGGGTAGGGATATCTTCAACTAGATCAGGTTGCTCAGGTTCCTATCCAACCTGGCCTGGAATTTTTCCAGGGATGGGGTATCTCCCACCTTTCTGGGCACCCCAACTCAGTATCTCATCACTCTCAGCAGAAAGAATCTTTTTCATTATCATTAATCTAATTCTCTCCTCTTTTACTTTAAACATGTTACTTCTTGTCCTATCGGAATAGTCTCTGCTATAGGGCTTATCCCCAGCTTTCTTACAACCCTCCTTTGAGTACTAGAAGGCTTTTATAAAGTGGACATTAGGGGAGAAGGATCCTTCTCCTCTCCAGGTTAAATCTCCTCAGGAAAGGGGCTCCAACCCTCACATATCTGGATCTTCCTGTGTCCTAAGTCCAACAGTTCCATGTCCTTCTGCTGTTGGTGCTCAAGAGATGGAGGCAGCTGGAGGAGGGTCTCACAGAGTAGAGCAAAGGAGTAGCATCTCCTCGATCTCCCTCTCTGCCCATGCTATGGGGATGCAGCCCAACCTGTGGGGGATTTATGGGCTGGCCAGTCCACATTGTTGCCTCATGTCTGGCTTTTCATACACCAGTATTCTCAAGTCCTTCTTGACCGGGCTGTTCTCAATACCTTAATCCCCTAGCCTGGAGATTTTCTCTACCCAGATGCAGAACCATGTACTTGGTTGAAGCTCATGAGACTTACACTTCTCAGACTTGTCCCTCTGGATGACATCCTGTTCCACATGTGTAACAATCCCACAATTCTGCATATCTTACTGACCCTTGAAAACTTTAAGGCTGTATCCACAGATTTTTTTCTTGACTGTTGTCATAATTTCTTTTTGGGTACTCTGTCTAGTATGCTCTTGTTATCATAAATATAAACTCTGTCTAGAAGGGACCCTTGAGATTATTTATCTGTATGTGCAATTTTGTCATCTACAATCTAGTCCTACTTGTAGCTTGCACCAGCTGTATTTATTTAAGGTTTTCTTTTATAAACTTCTTAATAAAAATCCACAGCAGTGTCAAAGAGTAGTTGTGCACTGTAAAAATGATCCCTAGTGGGATTATAATTTATGTTTTTAAACTGAACCCTATTGTTTGAGTCATAAATTTTTTTTACTATAGAAGTCCATGCAGCTTTCGTGATTGCAGATGTTATTTTTACATTTGCTTTTTCCTTCCTTCTTAATCTCAGAATACTGCATTTAAAATTGCAAGAATAACAGAGAAAAATTCAAGAACATGTTTACACCTAGGGGCAATGGTTTGCCTACTTGGTTAAAATATAAGCAAGAAGAGGAGAAAAGATAAGCCAAAAGAGGTCTTGGAGAAAGTTGCCGAAGTTACTGGAAATGTGGACTGAGTTCCTGACTCAGCCATATGCCCCTTGTGTTACCTGAGATAATTCACTTAGCTGTTGGCCTAGGAAGCAGTTAAATAAGTTTTACACACATACCCAAGGACCACAGACTCTAGCAGATCTTAGGAAAGCTCAGCCTTTTCCTGTGATATAAGCTGTTTCCTGAATCAGGAAGTATCTTAGCTCCTTATCTCAACCAGGAATGTAATAACATTACTTCCTCTCATCCTTTATTTAACTTACTTTTCCCCATTGTAAACTCCTCAACAAAGGCCATTTCTTAGACACATTTGCACAGCAACCAAAATACTGGGATCACTCATGTCAGCAATGTATTCAGGATAATTAAACATTTATTGAGGAGGTGTGGTGAAGAGAGGGATGTAAGGAGATGTGGAAAATACTCTTCTGACATGAGCTGTGCAGGGGGAGGTTCTTGTTGAAAAAGACCATGAATTTGGTCAACAGACAAGAAATTATAGCAGTGTCAAGTGATGCCAAACTACAGAAAGGAAGAAAGAAAGAAGATTTAGGAATCGGAATGAACAAATGCGCAGACATGCTAGTAAAACACAACAGTGGGAGGGCTGAACAGAATCCATTTCAGATGAAAACAGATCCTACTGTTCTTTTTGCTTGTGGGAAAAAAGAATACTAGCATTGCTTGGACAAGGTAGCCCATCACATCAGCAAAACCAGCTTTCAGCCATGCTTTTCATGCTGATTCCCAACGTTATTTCTAACATGCCCCCTATCTCCACTGCTCTTCTCTTTCCACCTCCATCTCACCTGCCACATATTTGTGTTGGAACCTCAAAAAGTGGTTTTGAATCAAGCATATACCATTTAACTAACAACCACCAGAGCTGAAATCATGTCCTGGAGAAAACTCCATAACATATACATATATATATATATATATATACATGCATAAGAAGGCCATGATTCAGAGGGAGTACTAGTCAAAAGTGCAGTCCAGCTGACTTTATAGGCAGCATTTTGTACTACTAGAAACTTAGCACTTGATAAAAATATCCAGCTTTCCTCAATAATTGTATCATCCCACCAGGAACTATCAAAATTTGGACAAGATCTTAAGGAACTCTTTGCTGCAGCCAAGGTCACCTGAAAGGCATTACCCAAGGCTATGAAAGGTTTCTAAATTTAAAACAGAGCCACTTACCATGGCAGAGAGTTGAAACTGTTTATCCACTTTGGAGAGATAGAGTTACCTAATCCCTCTATGATTAGAGGCTAGTGAAGTTAAGTTAATTCTCTTTCTGCAGGCTCTGCTGCCTTTGATAGAAGCAACTCATCTTCAGGAATGGCCTGCTGGTGTGATGGCGAAACAAATAGTTTTGTCCTTTTGAGCTAAGGAAAAAAAAATTTACTATTGATTTTGGCTTAAAAACAGTAAGTGCTTTCTTTACGATTCTCATCATTGCTAGAGAGCTATTATTTTGGGCATTAGCCTCACATACCTTGCTGTGGAAGACTGCTGCAATTCAATGTCTTGCAAGAATTTATCAAGGGGATACCTAAGTTTCTCCAGTTTTTGGTTTTCCAGCCAGGAAAAGAGGATTGAGTGTGTGAAGCAGCCTCTCTACTGGCATAGAGTTTAATGGCCTCAACAGTCTACAGATATTGATTATTTTGGGAGAAAGGTCAAGAAAACACAACGGCCTTTTTGTTCTTCTCCCTGGAGGTTTGGTTCATCAGGAGAGTCCACAGAACTGTTGTCTAAACTCGCCTTTAAAACCAGCAGTGCCATAGGGCTTTCAGGCTAACATTCTCTATCTGGAGGCAAGACAGATTGCCAAGGTTCCTGCAGTGATGATGGAGTGAGAAGCATTGGGAACATGATTAAAAATGTAGGTTGGGGAGATGGGAAGGCAATTTTGAAGGTGAGTGTTGTAAAGAGATGGTGTTGAAAATGGTCCTTCCCCTCAGGCAGACTTTGTTTGCATTTTGCAAAAATGAAGGAGCACTTGAGGATGGAGTAAATCTCCATCTTTTTTGGCAAAGGGGTACAAAGATTTGCTACCTTTTTTATTTTGTCAAGTCTTAACTCATAACTGGAATGAAATCATTTAGCTTGCCCTTTTGAGTTGAGTGTAAAATAAAATACTCCTCTTACAGATATTAGTTAAATTAATTGAGTAGAAGGTATGGGAAAATCCTCTACAGAGAAGAACACCTCTTTATCCAAGTAGAGTGTGACAGATCCTGAGATTAGGTGAAACAAGCCAAAAAACCTGTTTTTCTCTTCCTTAGCAAAAAAAAAATAAAAAAGAAGAAAAAAAATATGGAATTTAAAAGTAATAATCCTAGAGGTGGCCTTTAAGAACAAAATCACTTGTTTAAGCAGTTTTCAAGAAAACAAAAATTATCCCTCGTTAATGTTTCAAAATAAAATGATGGTTTGTTTTGAAATGTGGGGTTGGGGTCATTGAAAAGAAAAAAATTACACTGGTTATGTTGTACAATGAGACAATATTTTGTCTTGTTTTGAAATGATCACTCAAGACAATTTTTCCTTTTGAGTTACTTACTGTCAATCCTTTGTTTGCCCACCTATGGATAGATGTCATTCTCTTCCCAAAAAAAAAAAGATCTGAAAAAGCTGTATCTCTTGGCAGAAACTCTTTCTTCCTGAAATTTCAATAAACTTGAAGAAATAGATATGTTTAAACTAAGAGATCCAGGTCTTGACACTGGGATAGCAGAGGTGCTGGGTCAGCTGGAGAGTGGAGTAAAAAAAAAAAATCAATCATCAAAAAATATTCTCTGTTGAAAAGAGACATTGATGAATTGTCAGCCAGTAGCTTCAGCTCTGAACTTTGGTCATGTGTGAATATTTGAGTGTTGAGTGGTGTGAATGAAGAATTGTTCATGAACACATGATAAATTAATGTCGTTGATGAATTTTTGCCATGGTACACTTACAGGCATGGTTATAACGAAGATATGTAACAGAGGATTCTTATTCCTCTCCCCATGGCCAGCTACAAGTGCTTCCCCACCTACCAAGGCAAATGTTGGTAAAAAAGGTGCTTTCTTTTGTCTAGGAAGTGTCACGTGCTGCCTACAAGGCTGCTGTGGCAAATGATTTTCAACTGCTGTGAGGAAAGACTGTTGTGGCATCATTGTCAGGCTGACAATATCACATGCAGATTAGGCTAGTATTTATATAACAGGGCTCACCATAAAATTATGTGATGCAACTGAAAGTCTAACAAAAATTCAAAATGCTGGGCTTCAAAACAGGTATCCAGCCATGATCAGTTCTTGCTGAGGGTGACAGCAATGCTGCACTAGGCAATGATTTAATGTCTGAAGGAACCACTTCAGCAGCAGAATCATCGAACCGGAGGAGCTCACACTTCCTCTTACCAGTCATCAATCTTTGCTGTCCTGAAGAAATTTCCAGAGGAATCCACTGCTCTTTCCTGCTCATGAAACTGAGCTTGTAGGTGAAGGTAGGACCCTTACTTTATTGATCTGAGAAGTAAAAGTCAAGAGTTCTGGAGCCCTCAATACAGG
>VZTY01025330.1:1052-65626 GCA_013400935.1 Turnix velox
ACCACTCAGCTTGGTGTCATCAGCAAACTTGCTGAGGGTGCACTCAATTCCCTCATCGATGTCATTAATAAAGATGTTAAAGAGCACCAGTCCCAAGACAGACCCTTGGGGGACATCGCTCGTTACCGGCCTCCACCTGGACATAGAGCCATTGACCACCACCCTTTCATTGACCACCACCTGCGACCTTTCAACCAACTCCTTATCCAATTGAAGGAAGGGCTGGAGGATCACAGCTGCTGGCTCCACAAGGGGATACAGTCAGAGAAAGTCAGAATACAGTCAGAAAGTCTAAATATCATGACTGGAACCCAGAGGTCTGCAAGGAGCATTTATAGCAATTCAACGCCAATCGTAACTATTTAACTAGTTCAATAATATGTTACCCTGCTAGCCTACAATTTTCCTGAAGAACAGTTATGCAGAAATGGGCATCTGCTCAGATCACCCAATTCAAAACAAACCATTTGCATAATAAATATTTGCAGAGGAGCAAGTGGGTGGGGTTTAGGTGAGTGCACAGATGAACATAAAAATCAAATATGGCCAGAAAGAAACTAGGCTTAATTGCCAGAGGAAAACAAAATGAGACAAAGCTGTCATATCTACTTCAAAAAAATCAGTGCAAATATCTTTAGAGACTCACCATTTTCTTCAGATTAATAAAAAGGAAGTTATGGGCTCATTCCAGTGCCCCACACTGTTTCATTTGCAAGTGAATAGTTTCTGTGTGTGTGTGTGCTTCCATGGGTGTGCAGGGAGGTGAGAGTGGATGGCAAAATGCCAGGGTCCATTGCACTGTTCCCAAATAAAGTCTGCTTCACTATGACACTTAGGTTAAAAAATAGCTACAGCTTCTTTAGACAGAAGTTTGACCCAGACACTGCTCTTGCACTGAGTCCCAGCATGCATTGTGGGAAATCCAGTGGCACTTTTCATCTCCCATGGTCTCCCTCCAGCATTTGTCCATCATTAATGTAACCAATAATTTATTACATTGTATCCTACAAAGGGAATATCAATTTCTACCCTGCTTTCCATAGAGTTCGTGATAGAGTGGCAATGGATGAAATGCCATGAAAACTAATGAAAATTAGTTAAAAATGGTTTGACCAGACTTACCTCAGAAAATCCTGTAAAAGGGAGAGAGGTGAGAGGAGAATGTTAAAATGAGCAGAGAGAGGTCTAGAAAAGGTAAGAACAACTGCAATCAACCAAACCCCTCTCATTAACAATCATTCATCTTTCTGGGACATCACAATAAAGAAACTAAGTTGGAAGGAGGTGAGAGAGAAAAAGTAGCACGGCAGACTAACCAGGAAAAATTATTGTAGTGACATTCTTGGTGTGTTCCCAGCATGAGGAGACTTGATGAACATTTAATCCAAGAACATTCTTCATGGGGTTTTTTCTTATCTTAGCAGCACAGAAGCTCATCCATGGTGAGTGCATAAGAGCAAGATCTCTCTGTGTGACCTCTTCATGGCAATATGTAATGGTGACATATTAAATATGACTAATATTTTCTTCAGAACTGAGTTTACAAAAATACATGATCAGCTGTGGTCAGCAAACAAGACCATAATGTGGTGTCTATCACAGCACTAACAATGTATTAATGGAGTCATTAATCACCATCAAAACTGTATTAGGAGTGAAGATAGCCAAAGAGAGCTTAACTGACAGCAAGTGGCCATAAACCTGTCCAAAAACTAATTTGATTACCATCATACCAGCATCTGTGCCACTTATGAGGGTTCATTTTTTTCATGAAATTAAGTAGACAAGTCGTTCATGCGTATAATAGACATCTAAATCACAGTAAACATGTTGCTGGCAAGAGAAGTAGTTAAAGAAAGTGGGAGGCTGCTTTGCAGGTAAAATTTCAGGCAAAATGCACTGCCAGTGTCACAACAGTTGGTCTGAAAACTTGTCAAACTCATCTTGCCAAGCACAGGATGATAAATGTTTTGGATCCACATTCAACAGAATAAATGCTGCTGCAACTCCAGGGATGTCGGGAGCCTCTAGCTATTTGCAAGAAGGATGGCTTTTGCCAATATAAACTCTTGCTCTTTATCACCAATAAATATTCCCTACAAACAGTCTGGTTTATTCATAGACAGTTGGACCCATTATGTTTTGGTCTTGACAGACGGGACAGTAGGATGCTGCATTTAAATGACACAGACTGTATAGGAATGTATTTCCAGATGATGACTGAGCCTAGAGCTTTCACATAAATCATGGGAGGCAAATTATTCTGTAAGAAATATGCTCAGATTTCAGTCTCATAAATACAGAGAGAAACCAAAATTTCAGGGCTTCTTAACTTCAATATGAGCATTTTAATGATCATTTTAGACAGCTACCGAGAAATTCACGTTTGCTATTAGTGGTGTTATGCACATGAGAAGTCTTTCAGGCTAGTAAAGAATAAGATTGTAACTATATGTAACTGAGAGTCCCAGATCTGAAAAGATCTCCATTTTGGAGGTCAGGGATAATTGGATTGCTTGGCAGAACAAAACATTCCAAATTGCCAAAAATTAATATAGACTGGAAATCACAGTTTTCTCACAGCTGAAACAGGTATGGGTGAATGTGTAGCTGCCTACATGGCTATCACTGGAAAGAAGGGGTGAGATCCTGCAGCTCAAGCAAGAAAGTATTTGAGAACTAGGTGGGCATGTGAAAACCTGCTTGCTTTAACTTGCTACCTTTAAATATATTTAATGTGGGTGGAGATCTTAGGCCATTTCAAATGTATCCCAGGGAGGTGCTGTACATATGCTGAAATCACAGTATAATTGAATATGGAACAGAAAGGGGATCAGTCCCTTGAGAGGAAGATTGTTTCTTCCAACTAGATGCTAATGATAGAGTGAGTGACATTTATCTCCAGTCTTTCTATGAATCACTGAGAGCAAACAGTGAACACCTTGCTTTTGCTGTGAGCTATGCCTCAAGTCATGGTAAGCTGCCTGTCATTCACAAGCCAATGCCTTGTAGGCAGCTCCATCTTACCTGAGTTCACAGATGGGCCATTCCCCAGGTGGTTCTGGCAAAACACTTCTCATTAATCATTGCTTAAAGCCCTCTCACTGGGAAGACCTCAGGTTAGACATCATTTGGAAACAAATTGGGTGAAAAATAGCTCTGACAATAAGGAGCCCACACAGAATTCCCCTGTGAGGACTTCAGCAGTGTGAAGACAGACTCTTCCAGGACACTAAATGATCTGTCAGTTAGCAAATGACATTACAGTCCAGTTTTATGCCACAGAAAAATCAAAGCCTTTGCTTCACTTCCTATTTTTTTCTTCGGTTTTTCCCCCTTCACCTCCTTTAAAGTGACTGAATACTTGAATTGGGGGAGGAAATAAAAGCATCTGTTGTAGAATTTATAAAATATACCCTATACCCTTTGTTTTCAGTAAGGTTAATAGTATCAGATTTTCCATGTTAAGTGACAGACAGGAAACAAAATATCTCTGAAAGGAGGCAATGTTTTAGTCTGTGGTTTAGGAGAGTGAGATTAAGATTTCAATTTCTGCTTTGCCTCGTACTGTGCTCCAAGTCTCCTTTGATTATCCCTTTCACTTTTATAGGCAGAGATTTTGATTCTGCACACATCCGACTTTCTAGGGGCAATGGACTTAATGACATGCCCAAATAAAATCTTGTTCTCCCTGTAGGAGTGAGGCTCTTTCTTGTACAGCATCCTGGAAACTTGAAGAACTATTTCAAATAAGACTAGAATAAATTAAGGTAGAGGCAAGACAGATGAAGGAAGTAATCTTGTTTTGTCCAAAAGTTACACCAGGTGTAACTGAGCTGAACAGAAATACAAACATACTCTCCAGACAGATATCCAAGTTGCAAACCCTTCCAAGGGTTGCAGCATTATCTCGTTCCCTCTCTTCTGCTTCTGCTGTCCTTACAGCAGGAATGCATCAACAATCTACCACACATGTCATAAATAACAGACAGCCAGCTCAAGCTCTCAATTGCCACTGGTGCCAGCCAAATGATGCAGTTGTTTCCAGCCATTTCTGGGGATGAGGTCCCATCTTCTGCTCCGACTTAGGTTCATGTACTGAAGCTCAGTTGGAGAAATCTTTTAAAGTAAAGTTTTAAAATGAAGAACCAACTGTAGTGCGTTCTGAAGGGAGGTTACAGTAACTCTTTCAAAGCAAAATCCTTGTACACTCAAACTCGGCAATCCCTATTAAATGACAGTACTCATTTTCAAGTGCTGATGCCTCATGTCAGTGGTATTTCTAAGTTCTCAGAGGCAACTGATTTGACCAACTCAAGTAAACTTAAAAACTCTACTTCTCCTCTAACTCCAGCATTGCTTCTTTTTTCATGTACACCCAAAGGTTAATTTGACCCCAGGCATAGACAATAAAAAGTGTGAAATGGTGAACGTGTAGCAGAATTTATTCAGACTGAAGAGAGGAGTGAAGTGTAATGTGGGGAAAATCAGGGATCTTTCTCTGACATAGACACAGGTAAAATCGTACTACAGGAGGCTAAGAAATGAATAATAATTTTTAAAACTCAGCTTTGGTTTCTTGATGATGTCTCGTACTGATTTATGTACATGACACCCAGTGTTCTTACACCTCTCTTGAGGTGTTCCCCCCTCTCTGGAGGTGTTCTCCCCTCTCTGGAGGTGTTCAAGACTAGACTGGACAGGGCACTGGGCAGCCTGGTCTAGCGGGAGGTGTCCCTGCCTATGGCAGGGGGGTTGGAACTCGATGATCTTTAAGGTCCCTTCCAACCCAAACTATTCTATGATTCTATGATTCTATGATATAAGATGGTTACTTTGAAGTCTTCCCATTCTAGTCCTGACACAACGAGTCTTGGCATCTGGATAACAGAAGTTTACAGCAGTTTGAATCCAGGCAGGTCTCTACCAACTAGGGACAAATACTTTAAGGCTTCAGGGACTGTGCAGCAAACTGTTGAGGTCTGATCCCTTGCTTTTGACTTCCCACTGAAATATCCCTGAGGTACTCAAGGTTCTTTGCTCTCATGCTTTTGCAGAGATCTTTCTGACAACCTTTTTTTTTGGAGTGAATCAGTGGCTTTTATCACAGATCTCTATGTACTTATCATCCTGTAGGCTGCTTGAACTTTCTCGTCCAGGGGTTCAACCTAGATATTAAAGATTGAATGTCTCTAAATACTGAATTACTCTTCCTTTCAGTATAGTTAATCTGGAACATGGATGAGGGATTCAGCGCAGTCTAGGCTGGAGTTCTTCCCCGAGCCCTGTCTGTTGATGCTCTCTGCACAGAGCACACTTACAGTGAATATTTGGTAAAAAGTGAGAACAATGTCAATTGTTTAGGAGACACACATCTACCCTGCACTATTTCTTCCTGCTTTAGTCACCACCTTGCATGACGAGCAGCCTTGCTGAAATCACACTTAAAATTGACAGTGTTCCTGTGGCATATTTTTGTCAGGTTTCCAACTGTGGCATCAAAGTGTGGAGAAAGGGACACTGATCCAGCACTTGTCCTGACTCAATATGTTTGCTTCTCTCTGCTGGCCTCTGGAGATGACAAGGATGCAGCCAGCCTCACTCATCAGACAGAATTAGTGAGGATGTGAGTGTCTTCAGAGGGCAGCCCTGCACAGCAGTCAGCAAGTACGAAGATTTATTGCTTTATTTGACACTGTTATTCACTAACTGGGCATGACACATCTGGGAATAGGAACTATCTATTTGACATCAATGAGCCTTTTTTGCATTGATTGATTTTATCCAGTTCATGCCCAGAATACAACCTAAATAAGGAAAGACTCCCAAAATGGGCTGGAATGGGAATTGCTGCTTTTTTTTTTTTTTTTTTCCCAGTAGAATTAATATGACAGACAAATGACTTCACAAGTTACAGAGCAAGGAGGGGTGATGTCAGGCACTTCAGTGCCACCCTTCTTGTCTCAAGGCACCATAAAGATGAGAAACGATTTCTTCAGTGCTGATAGACTGGTGAGGAAGCATGGGTCAAAATGTCACAATAGGAAGAGTAATGTCTGATTCTGAGTGAAATGAAATTACTTTGCATGGCCCATGAATGAGACCATGCAGCACATGAGTTGCACTGCTCAGGACATGATGTTCCCTGTGTACTCTGTAGAGTTAGAAACAACAACTATTTTCACACTTCCCTGACTAGTAAGACAGGCCAGCCAACACACATGGCATTGCTCTGAACTAGAGACAAAATAGGGAAAACCAGGGAGGTCTTGTCAGTCTTAAACAGAGCCTAGACTGAGCTCTAAATACACTTTGGCTGCACAGACAGCTTGGGCTACTGCTAGACTAATAATGAACCCCTGTTTGGGTGTTAAATCAGAACGCTTCCTAAACATTTCAAACATTCCTAAGAATCCCAAAGGGAGACTTCAGGCTTCCTAAATGAAAACTTTTAATATTTTCCTTACCTGTAATTACTCCCACGTCTGAAATTAAACCGCCTCCTTTGTTGATGACCGCCAAGATCTTTTTGTTGCCGCTCTTTTGCAGATTTAAAAGGGGAATTTTCTTAGCAGGCAAATTTAACCTGGAGGTTCAGATCTTGTTAGCCATTCCATTGTGACGAACATCTCCCCTTCTTTATATGTAGATGCTGACATGGAGATGCATAAACACATCTTTCTGCAGAGGATATACATAGGAAAACAAGAGAAATAAGTGAGCTGGCATTACTAGAATATATTGGTAAGTAATCTCCTGTTTTAAATCTACCAATGCTTCTTATTGCTTTGGAGTGACCCCATAAAAAAACCCTAGGAGGATGGCAACAGTAGCAGGCAGAGCTGGGATGGTGCTTTAGGGACTGAAGGAACTCAGACATGAGGGTGACCAACTCAGCATCCAAAAAGGTTAGCAATGTCCTGCTTCTCATTGAGGATCCTATCTCATGTCCATCCAGGAGAACTGTACCCTCCCAGCAGCATGCAGAAATAACACTGGAAATAACAACTCTTTATTGAAACAAAATTTCTACAGGAAATTGAAATGCTAACAAAATCTGGCACACAAAAGCAGAAGCCCAGAAGAAATCTTAAGAACTAAAAAATGCGTGGATTTTTAGAGTTCAAGTGGTGAAACAGACAGTTTCCTGGCATCAAGTGGAAAAAAAGAAGGATTTGTATGGAGGAAAGAAATAGATGAGGTGACTCTTTTACTACTTCTATCTGGAAATTGCCATTTAATCCTAACATTTTTGTCTATTTGCCCCTGTGGTGGAGTAGGTTTTGTTTTGCTTCCATTAAAAGTGGAGATGGCTGTTTCTTGAGGAATTCTGGGAGAACTGTCACTTTTCTCAAAGTTCACAAGCAAATTCAAGTCTCAAAGGATACTAGTACTCATCTTCACATTCTGTTTCTATTGCACATTTCACAGGTAATGGAGCAAAACCCAGCACAGCTCTGCACCTGAGAAGAAGTATGGAGATAGAGCTGCAACATCTCTCCTGCTTCCATGCCTCTGTTTGTCAGTTTGCATAAGGAAGAATGGTAAGGCTAGAGCCTGATAAGTCACCACAGAAGTGAAGATCAGAGGGAAGGAGCATAAGGAAGAATGGTAAGGCTAGAGCCTGATAATTCACCACAGAAGTAAAGATCAGAGGGAAGGAGTATATCAGGGGAAGGAGGCAACTCTTTCTTAGAAA
The DNA here is from genome assembly GCA_013400935.1 of Turnix velox. Taxonomy (NCBI): domain Eukaryota; kingdom Metazoa; phylum Chordata; class Aves; order Charadriiformes; family Turnicidae; genus Turnix; species Turnix velox. Next base: position 8,752 of record VZTY01025330.1, read on the forward strand.
GCTTTGCTGGATTCAAAAGGAAGGCAGGATTCCCACTGGTTGTAAGGTACACATCAGCTTAGCAGAAATTGTAAATCAGCAAAATCAGTGAAATTCTGGGGTTTGGAGTAAGTCCAGGACAGAATGAAATTTGTTAAATATAAACACGTAGCCAAAGTGGAGGGGTTTTATAATGCCTTCAGTTAATTTTCACTGGTTCATGTTCATCTTCTGGCTTGCCATCTTTCAGGGGATTTTTATCCTGAAAAAACCCGCAGCATAAATGAGGTCAAACATTCCTTAGTCTAGTGTTACACCATTTATGTGAGGTAAATAAATACTAGAGCTCCACTTTAAGGAACTTACAGTTGAAACACATTAAAAATTCTTCTTTGAAAGTCAAAATAAAAATAAATACATAAATTAATAGAAGCGTGATGTTCACTGTCATTCAGCTTATTTCTTGAAACAGGAAGGAACAAACTTATTCAGAAAATCTGACGAGCATCCTCAGTCCTTTTTTGCCAGTCACAGGGGAAATGATTTCAATACAAGACTCATTTGATAGCTCATCACATATTTTTGATTCAGTGTCTTCTTTTAGAAAGACTGAAAAAAAGGTTACAACCAAAGTGCTAAGAATCTTGAACTTTTAAGATGCTTCTACGCTTTATGACCAAAGGAGGATTCATAAGCAGTGTGTGATCTTGATGTCCAGTGTATATAGAGTGCCTCTGTTATGTCTATGCAGCACCTTAAGCGCAAATTAGGTAAAACATACTTCATGCAGCAGAATATACCATACAACTTAACAAAACACCGGAAAACCTAATGAAATACCAACAAAACAACCTCATAAGTGTCTAATTTTCACATGGCCGGAAGTTTGTAGCAGGGAATTGAAGTGTGTGTGAGCCATGTACTGAGTGTATTTATTTGTTTGGGGAAAATGTATCCATCTCTGTCAAAAAATGTCTGAATGTTTGAGCCTTCTGTGCTCATGCCTAAGACCTCCCTCTCTTTACTGTACATTCTTTACCGTCAATCTGTCACAACAAAACTAAGCGATCTATTCTTGAGCCCAGGGAGGGATTAAATCAAATTTTAGCTCATTCTGATCAAAACCCTAAAGCTGCACTGCTCCTGTCATTAGGGTGATCCTGGGCTATGTGCATCCAGATATATGTGCTCATGAGTGAAGGGACTATAAAACAGGAAGACCAAGAAAGCAATTTTAAGTGGTAGAAGGGTCTCAGGAGATAAAATCTCAGTAGGGGTATTTCTTTTTTCTTGGAAAGGAAAGTAATTTCAGTCAGATTAGCTATACCTGTTGTTTATCACCTCTTTCACTTATTTTTTTGATATGGGAAAACCTTTTGGAAGGCTCATACCGGAAGAGCAGTGACTGGGAGTAAGGCAATCATTAGCTACCAAGTGAAACTGTTTTGGGTTATGACTGGTGTGAAGCAAGACTCACAAAACTGCCAGTGGGAGACAAAAGGCTCACAGCTGTCTGATCCTTAAGGTTCCTGTGCTTGCTGTCTGCAGCTTTAATTCTTATAAATTGCAGGAATTTATGCTAAAAGCCTTCTACACACTGTTTTCACTGAGACAAATATCTTTGACTCTGGACATGCTACAAAGAGTGACTTTCAAGGGAGAGCTCAGAGTGTTACTGCTATTAGGAATTAACCTCTCTTTTTCATGATGCTATGTAATTAAAACATCAAGCTAACTTCAACACCAGAAATTAGTTAACTGCTGCTTTGTGCCTCCAGCTGTGCTTAGCCCAAATGCGTGATATAGAGTGTAAATTTGTCCCTTGAGAATAATTATTAAGGTGTGTTTAAAATCTATTTTTCTCTTTCCTATCGCAGTGCAGAAAGCAAAAGGCAGCAAAATGCTAGTCAGAAGGGTTAACACAGAATGCTGCTGGGCAGGGAGGGGTGGAAACATTTGCATAGAATAGCATCTGGAATCTATACATCCTCAAATACTTTAAGGGGGGAAGCTTCCACATTCATTACAGCTTGGAAGAGGAGAAAAGAAACAAGGGGTGACAGAAAAGGAACAGGGGACTCCTTTTGTATCTGTGTCCAATATGGTTTCTTTTGATTTTTCATGCTCCATAGTCAAGAGCTCCCCATGGGTTCTCATCTGTTACCCGGGCTTTGCCATACCTGCCTGCCTGTGTGAAAATGGCTCAGCTGCCGGCACACTGGATGAGGCTAACAGATCACATCTATCTCTCTGGCATCTACTGAGCACACAGGGCTCCAAGGATCAAGCCCTGGGCAAGAGTACAAAAGCAGAACTGCATAGAAGCAGCCAACCTTCTTCATCGTCCACAGCTCATTGTGTGGACACCAGAGGTCAAAACTTGCCCACATTCCTGCTTTCCTCAAATAATTCTCTGTGTGTGTGTGTGTGTGTGTGCATGCACTCCTGTGTGTGTGTCAGCATCAGCAAAAGGCAGTGCGAAGTTAAACCACGGTGTTGTTTTACTTCATTTTTGGCAGTAATTCATAGGATAAAAAATATTTCAAAACCACCATGAATGTGCATACATACATTACCTATAGAGACAAAATTAGATAGAGATGGAGATAGAGACAGACATAGATAGCAATAGAGACAAATGGAGATTGAGTTCGAAATAGAAACAGCTGTAGAGGTAAGCTCTTCTTATCTGAAAATACAGTGATTCTTAACAGCAACTGCATATGAAATGGGTTTTCATGTTCTTATAGGTAGGCAGCCTGGCTTTCTGAACTTGCATTTAGAAAGAGAAGGAGAAGAATGAAGTTAAAAATGCAAATAGACGAAATATCTGCCGGGTGAAAGTGGTTCTGCTGTCAATAAGATGAAAAAGTTCTGAGAAACTGGAGAAGAAATCCATAGTAAGCACAGGAGCAGGATTACTAATGATAAGGGAATACATCTTTGTAAGAACAAGTTCTGTGGAATGGTATTAGAAGGTGAAAGAAACTAATAACAAAACATGAGAATCTCTCTTGGTAGTTCCCCCTTTTGCATGAGTTTAGATGAGATCAGTAAAACAAGAAGTTTCCCATGAGCAGTCATCAGCCCCTTTGAGAATTTATAAGTTATTCATTTGCAGTATTTCTCAAGCATAAGCAAATCTGGTGAACTGGAAAAATAGGGTTAAATATCTGGTATTTAAAAGCTGAAATTTATACCTGTAAATTTTCATGCTAGAACATTGGCACCAGAGTTTTTCTCCTCCTTCTGGGTAGCTCATGCTTCACCTCCTGGGGAGATTTCAGGTTTCCTCTTTCACTTGAGTTCACAGAGTCTTTTTCAGCAGCCACTTTTCTGTGAGAGATCACCAGTGAGAAATGCATGAAGTAGTCCAAAGAGTTTGGGTTTTCAGCCTGGTATATTCTTTAACAAGTGTTTTTGATTAATATTGTATTATCGAAGAACCTCATTGCTCACGTGCAGTTTTTTATTCCAGTTGGCCTCTCTCCCTCCTTCCCACTTGCCCTCTTTTCCTCCCTTCCTTCTTCTCCTTTCTTTCTTCCTTTTTTCCTTTCTGTCTCTTCCTCCATCCCTCTGTCTCTGCAACCCCTCCTTTTTCTTTCTTTTCCCACTGTCTCTATAGAGCTTTTCAGTCTCTATAAACGAGCAACCAAAGAAAGATTTGCTGTCCCATTCGTTCCGCACTGCCCCCATAAAAAGCAAATATTTTCAGGTTGACTGAAAGTTTAACTTTGTTATTTTTTTTATTTTTAAAGAAAATCCAGCGTGACATGGCACGTGTTGGTGCCCTTGCCACTTAACAAATTACTTGTTTTTTTGACCTAAGTTAAATGCTGTGCAAATTTCCCTTGTCCGAGTTTTCATTGTGTGCAGACTTCACTGATAAAGAATAAAGAGCTAACTTGTTGGGACTTTTTAACCAGAGCTGCCTTCATTCACAACAGATTTTTTTTCTATGTCTTTAATGATGCAAAAGCCTAGATCCTCATCTAATGTAATTTGGCCCTAGCAGGATTGCCTTCAGCTGAATTGTGCTGCTTTACACCAATTGCTGGCAGCCTGAGACACTGAGGTCTTCTTGCCCAGCACTCCTGAACCCATTGGGTGTCTTTGTTTCCTGTCCAAGAGGACAAATTTGTTTAGCATTGCTGGATGCTTCTTCACAAGCCACCAAAAAGCAGGTTGTGCAGGTATGGATGAAAAAGCCAAAGGTTTTGTTGTTTTCACAAACACAAAATCTGATTCAGCTTATTTCACCAGTGAAGAAGCTCAAGAAGGCAGGTGTCCCTGGAGACAACTGAAGCCAGAAAAGCCACCCCAAGGGCTGAAGCATCAGTGGATGCAGGCTGCTATCCCTGCCTGCACTGTCTGCAGGCATCTGGGGAACAGGAGGGTCACTAGTAATGCTGCCACATTGCTCTGTAGATGACTTTGGCTTTGGAGCGGGCAGTCCACCAGAGACCTGTGAAAACTGAGTGTACCCTTCCTGGTGCAGCTCATTCCCTCCACCACAATAACTTAACTGTTCTATGCTTAAATCACTCATCCACTCAGCCCTGAAGGCTGAACTGGCTGTGCTTAGGCTCACCCCATCCCATCAACCCTCTTTGATTTTTCCTAATGTGCCATTGAATTTTCAAAAGAGAGAAATACAGGACAGTTATAAATCTTGGCTCTCTCTGGGCCCGACCTGCAGGCCCTCTTGCTCTGGGTGCCACTCTGCCTCTGCCAAGTGGTAGGTTAGCTTGTCCCACCACTACTGGCAGGTGGTCCCACATGGGGAGTGGATCTGGGCAGCCCAAGGTGAGATAAAGTCTCCTTCTGCAACCACGCATTGGCGGCGTTTCATTGCTGGCCCCTTGGAGACTCCTGTGACAGCCCTTCCCATGACAGATTGCTGGCCCAACAATGAACCCTTTATGCCCTCTCATTACTCCTGCAACTTCAGCTTCCACCAAAATTGCAACCCTCCCCACAATTTTCTTTCCTCAGGAGAACACAAAACTCAAAATAAAAGGTACTGCTCATCTTTCTTAGGATCTGGATTTCTTCACCTGGGAAAGCTGAGACTTTATACAGACTTTTTTGGCACTGCCACATCACAGCAATGTCTCCACAGAGTTGTTTTGGAATGGGTAAATCAACTGGCTTTGCTTTTTTTCTCATCATCATGTGACTTTCTTTCCAGAGACATGAGAAATATTTATCACTGTAGAAGAGAAACCTTTTTAATGTTCTGTTTTGGTGCTAGAGCTCCAGCAGTTGAAATGGAGTCTTACTGCTTGTTCTTACCAAGAGAGAAAAGAGTTTTCCCAAAGGTACTTTCAAAGCTTGGCCATAAGGGCAGTGACATTAGCCACGTGAGAAGTTTGCTCACCATTCTGAATTAGAATAATTTTTGTACATGTTGGACAAGAAATTACATTTATAGCATTTTAATTCTGTATTCAGTATTATCAGCTGAGAGCACTCTGAGGAATTCTATGCACGCTGGAGGCAGAATGAATCAGGAGTGAGCACTGGGCTCACCCACACAGTAACTCCAGAGTTGCTTCTGTTGTCCTCTCCCCAGAGTCTATGTTCAGTACCCCTTGCCATTGTTTTTCTTCCTGGAGCTCTTTCTGATGTCAACCAGGGATGCTGGGGGTGTGTGCTGGGGTAGGGTATGAGTTGCATCGAAAGCTGTCTCAGGAGTCTGTTGTGAGCAGTGGATGAGGCTGGTTGGAAACTGGACACATGGATCAGGGAAGGGAACAGGTTTTTTAGGAGTTTTTGGAATGTTTTTTACTCCTTTTCCAGCCAACTGTGGTTGCTCTGAACTCTGTTGTATAAAGACACAGGCACTTTACTACCCCAAGTAATTGGATTATCAGTCAGGGTAATAACCATTGCCCTCTTTTCCATAACCATTTAATGAGCTTCAAAGGGGTGGGAAATTGAGTTAACAAAGGACAAGACAGCAGACGGAGCACATCTGTGCCCTAGCCCCTGACAGGGCAGGACAAGAAAATGTGGGTTTGCTCTTGTTTGTCTTTTTCTTCTGATTGCTGTGGCCTTTTTCCATATATCACCTACACACCCACTTACTATGCAGCAGGAGAAACCTCAGGGAGCAGTGTGCATGTATGCAGGAGAGTCTGCGTGTGTGTGCTTATGTGCTTACGTTCACTAAGCTCAAACTTGAGGGACAACCTTGCTGGGAGGTTTGGAGGGTTCCATACTCCTGGAGAAAGCTCTGCATTTTCACCAGAATAAACCAAATCTCCCCCTCCCTCTGTCTTATCACCACCTGATTTTTCACTCATGCAGTAAAGGCCAGACTCATATATGGGGAGAGCAGGGCTCTACAAGAATGTTTCTGTGCCACCTCCTGCCCTACCTCTTCAGACTGAATCAGGCACTTCCAGAATTTTAGATGGCAACTGGGTTTCAGGACTGGCATCACTAACTTTATGTTAATCTTTAAATTGGCCAATTTATCAATGGAGCACTTTGCACTTACCCCAAAATCTTGCTTTTCAGTTGTGCCATGTTAGCAGTGCTCCTGAGAGGAGTAAGGCTGATCATATCTAAGCAAATGGTTTTCTCAGGAGGATTTCAGGAACTCTACCATGAAATTTCATGCTCAACTCAGTTTACATGTTGCATTATTAAATCTGATATGGAATGATCATTGACCTCAAATGCTTGAGATCCACATTTTTGTCTCATCCTGAACAGTCACTTGTGATGACAAAAAGTATTTATCTATGTACAGGATTAGCACACTCTGAGTTTCAGAAGAAGAGTGACAGTGTACAAATCAATCACATCACAAATCACTTAAAATAGCATATAGTTTCCCTGAGGGAAGTATGCTATGCTTTAGTAAAAAGAAACTTGCATATAGTGGTAAAATCATTAAGGTGACAGGGAAATTCAGAGCCTCCACAAGACAGTTTCTAGCCAGGCAGTGCTTTGATAGGATGTGCATGGTGGTATATCTGTAGGAAATATAGTTACAATACTTGAAATTCAAGGGCAACAGCAGGAAGATAAGGCTGTTAAAACCAAAACAGCAGCAAACAATCAAAGAAAAACAGCTCTTCACAGGACATTCAGCCTGGGGGGCTGTGTTGAGCTAGAAGAAGCCTGAAGCCCCTGGAAAAGTTCCCCTTTGTGACTCAAGCAACCTGCGAAAAAGGATGCCTTCCGAAACCATAGTTCTCAGTTCCTGCTGCTTAAATTTGTATCTATCCTGGATTGTGTGGAAGAGATTGACAACTTGCAGTAGTGCATCCGAGCAAGGAGTGAAACTCTTAATTGTATCAAGTAGAGCTGATCTTATCTGTGCCTGAGGATGAAGTGCTGTCACATCCAGAGATGTTCCAATAAGGCCAGACAGGTTCAGGGAAGAGCCCTGAAAAGGACATGAAAGCAAGCACTGAAGTGACAGCATCCCTCTCCTGGGCTGCTCCAGCTTGGTGCTGGTGTCAGGGGTGCCCTCTTGCCTCTCTTATAAAATGACTCAGGAGTTCACATCTGGATTATGGCACCACTGGCAGCTCTGCACTTCATCTCTGGAGTATCCTCCAGAAGATGACCCCATCAGTTTTCAGTACCATGCCCCACTCTTCTTAATCAAAATAACTTCAAAGACCCAAACCAGATTGATTCACGTGTGAACACTACCAAAACTGTCCTCCAAGGGGGCAAATAGTTGTCTTATGTTCCTTTGAACCCACTGTTGCCCATTTACTTGTATTTACTTAGCATGGCCTACGGCTGAACCATGAAAATTAGAAAACAAACTCCTATTCAGCAAGTCATGTCAAAGGTGACCGCCATGCCAGAGAGTCAGCTGTCTCCACAAACATTCCCCTGATCAGAGGCCTCTTCTGCAGCACTGCTGTCTCCACAGTTACATACCTGTCTGCAGAAGCCTTTAGTTTATCTTGTCTATGCTGGAAGTCCTAGATGTGCCATCAATCTGAGAGATAAGAGGGATGCTCCTTTGACAGTCTCACAATGGCAGCGGTGCAAGAGAAAGACAATCAGCTCCCCTGTGAACTGCCTCCCTTTGTAGGGCATGAAGCGCGTCAGAGTGGTTGCCATCTTCACAGCCAGGTCTTGTGAACCCAGGGGCATAGTACAAGAGGGCATTTCACCCCTCTGTGGGGGCACAGGGGGCTGTGGGCACTGCAAGGTGCTGAGAAAACACAAACTGGTTCCTAGTTTTCCATCCCCCTAAGTCAAGGGGGCTTGGCTGAGGCAAGAGGGTGCAAACATCTCATGGTCAGAAGGAGATGAGCAGAGGCTCACTAAAACTGTGTGGCCTTCAGTGGTTTGTTAGGGACCCACATTCACTGTGAAGAGCAAGAAGTGGGGGATATGTTGTGCAAGGACCTAAAGGCAGCATGCAACTCTCCAGGCTCTGTCCTCCAGCTCAGCAAAAACATCAGTAGGCATCTTGGCACCTCTGAGGGTGCATAAAATCCAGTGCTGAAATCTCTAAGGCACCTGGATAGCCTTGAGGAGCGAACGCTGTGCTTTGGTGTAATTGCTCTGTTTAGAGTTTGTTTACCAGACTTCCAAGTCAGAGAAATAATCCAAATACATTTTATGACAGTGCTCTCTAACTCACTTTCAATGGTCTTAGCTGTGTCTCTTTATCATGTTTGTGTGCCAGTCAAGTAATTTTTGAGACCTGCTAGCAAGATCCAAAGAATGCAATAGCATAGCTTGTCAGCAAAACAGGATTTCCTGGGACTTTCTTACTTTTTTAAGGCCCTTGGAGGACATTTGAATTATTATAGGGCCATAAAAAGAAACTGGGAGATTTTCCAGTTAGCAGGCTACTGTTGAGCCAGTGTGAGAGAGCTGAGGACTCTGCGTGGTATAATACAATCCCCAAACATATCTGAGAATCTCAGCGCCCTTCAAGCAAAGATACTGCATTCCTGTCTCTCACCACAGCACTGATGAAGCTCTCTTCTTGCTCCAGCTTGCTAATCCTCCTAGCTCATGGTGGTTTGTCTGCTCTCTCTGCCCTGGAAAGTTGCAGTTCAATAAACTTGAACCAACTGCCTTTCACTAGTGCCATAACAACCAGGACTGTTACACAAATGGGGAGCCTGGTGATGGAGCATGGTATAGCATCCAGAGTCTCAGCCCAGTAAAGTCAATATGAGACAGCGGAGAAAAATGCTAACCAGGACTTGAATGGCTGCGGCAAATTACTTTGTATCGGTAAAGTTTAAAGAACAATCTGAGATGCAGGAGATATTTACATGTGAAAATCCACAAAGTAGATTTCAAAACACAGTACAATTGGATCAGGATAATAATTTCCCTTTCTTTTACTATAATATGTAGGTAAGTCCCTGTACCAGAAAACTGCATCTTGAATGTTAAAAGCTTTAGAGGACAGTGTCAAAATGGGTGTTTAAAATCCACATAAAAATCTTACTATTCTCATATAAAGCCAACCAACAAATGTTCCTCCAGTGACACAAAGATGCTGAAGTGCAGAAAAACTAAACTTGCAGGGAGTTACCCAATGGTGGCAGTTTTTATGCTCTAGATTCTAACACACATCAAAGACTATGGAAGAAAGGATAGAGGGACACAGCACCATTCTAGCTCTGCTATTGTTTCATCTTCTCATCTTTAAATTGGTTTATACATGAAGAGGAAAACAGCTATTAAAAGGGAAATGGTTAAGTATTAGGGGAGTTTTCAGAAAGGGTAGAATTTTTTTACTCAATTCCTTTTTTTCTCTTTCTTGAACAGAACAGAGTTCTGTTGGTGTCATGCCCTCCACAGAACACAGCTAGCAACCAGACTTGATTTTAGGGAAGTTCTCTGTATTCCTCCTGTGCATATACTTGAAGAGCAGCAACTTGCTTAGAACTGGTGTACTCTGCTTTGTGCAAAATCTGCTAGCTCCTCTCTGGTATCACATCCAGGATTTGTTCTGATGGCCTTAGGATATGAAGGGTTTGCAATGAAACTGCAAAGGGAATAATTATTATTGGATTTCAAAGAGTTGCATGTGCTCACTTACTGCTACTTACACTGTGCTCTTCAGAAGTATCACCAAGGTAAAAAGCCCAGCCTAGGTGTAGCGTTTCTGTATGCAAGGCACGTATATTTGGAATTACAGCCATGAATTTCACAATTGACGTATCTCTGGAATTTAATAGCAGAAAAGTGAGAAACCCAAAATTTCCAGCTGAATTTCTTTATGCATTAGGAGCTAGAACAGCCAGAGCCACTTATCCTTGCTTTGCACTGCTGCTTCTGCATGCTGCCACACAGCCCATGTCATAATCTTGAGTTGTGAGGAAATGGAGAGATAAAAGGACCAGGGTCCCAAGTACATTCACTTGGGACAGCAGCTCAGAGTTTTCACCCTACAAATTGGGCTAAATCTCCCAAATTCAGAACCTATGAGTTACATTTGTAACAGTAGCTAGAGAAAGGAAAGCACATGTTGGATGGACAGCATTGATTGCTGTTTTTTACCTGCCTTCCATCTGGCAGAGAGGTGATTGGCATACTTGACACAAGCAGCCCAGAGATGGGTTTGCAGCAGCCATTTGATCTCTAGCTTGAGATGACAGTTGACAAGATTTCATGCAAGGCAACACCCTTACATTTCTCCCTTACATTTGGAGACTGAAGGGTTGGTCTCATTCCTCAACCCCTCCCTCACTCCCCACCAGCACTCGCATTTCCATATTTCCTGAGCTTTAAAACTCTTGCTTCTCTGTTGCTCTGTCACCAGAAGGGTGAATCTGCAGCCAAGATGAAAACCAAGCAGTAACTTTGGTGCTGAGGGTCTCCTCACTGGCTTGGTGGGCAGAGCCCCATTCCCAATAGCTGCCTGCAGCACAGAAGCTAGGTCTCTCTTCCCTATATGTCAAATAATATTCTGAATGCTGGCTTTGCAAAGCACCATTTCACCACACACAATAAACTCTCACATCTCCCCTTCCTCTCTTCCTCCCTCTCCCCTCCCTCCAGGGGCCCCAGGGTGCTAGCACAGCACTTTGAAATCATGTAGGGATGTGTCTCAGTTCTTGGGAATGCTCAGCCTTCATACGTGCTTCAGCATTTCAGAGACTGTAGGGTTTTCACGGCTGTGCTGTGTTTAGCTCAGGGAGTGCAAATATGTTCCCTGAGACCCATTGCATAGTTAGTGTAAGCCAATGAGCAGGCTTGCAGAGGGCACCACTTGCCAAAAGAGCAGATGTGTCCAAAGCCTGTACCAGTTAATTTCGTGACCCACTGAAATCACTGAGAGATTTATACTGCTAATTACTGACTTTGTTTCTGATTTAATCATCCTTTCCCTCACCTTTCTGCAAAGCCAAGGAAAGAAAAATGCTCATAAACATCTCATTTTAAGCAGGATGTTGTTTCAAATATAAGCATGTTAATTAAAGGATATTTGATTTTTTTTTGAAAAAAAAATTTACAAAGAAAATATTTTAACTGAAGCTTAATTTAGCAGTGAGGCATGTTTTTAATTTGTTTCCCAGCCAGGATCCTTCTGCAGTGAAAGCAAAATGATTTTTAAATTTTTTTTCTGTTCTGAACATGAACAAATGAGCTGTAATAGATTGAAATTTCTCATAAATGTCCAGGAAAAAGAATGACAGGGATGAGACAGTGTAGAAATGTTATGAATCACACTAAAACTTCTGCGAGTTTTACTCCCCTTCATAAATAGATTTAGCACAAAATTTAACCAAATTATACTGGTATAGCTACATACAAGCATAAAATCACCACATGTAGGCGGACTCAGGGAGCATGTTAATGTAATCCTATTTTCTGTCTAAATGGCTCTTTTTGTGATTTGTTTTGAGTTTATGTACTTCACACCCCCACACACTGCTGAAGCTAGGTATTTTACATCACTACTGGTGCTGGGCTTACTATGTAGATACAGACACTGAAAGAGACTGACAAGGTACTGTGGATTAACAAACTGAACAGGAGAAATATGCCTTTATTTTTTATATAGCTAATCCAGCTTTTAAAACTATTTCTCCTAAGCCTTGGACAAGTTACTGAGACCTCTCTCTTATACCTAAGAAGGAGCATCAGTTCTTGTAGCATGGTATCACTAACCAGCTTCCATGATCATCACAGAGCGAAGCCACTCAGTGTTCACGGCCCTTCCTTCAGGAGAGATCTGGCTGCTGGAAAGAATATGTAATGGGCCAGAGGCTGTATTTTTACCTTCTCACTGCAAACACTGCAGCTCAGAGAGCAAAGGCAGTGTGGCACATACCTCTTTGTGTGTTATTGCAACAGCTGCATCACTTGGTGTACTGAAGATTTTGTCATTTCTAGCAGCATCAATTTCTGTGGGTTTGGCTAAGGTGGGCAGGGGTGGGAATTCCAGTTTCTTCTCTGCAGACAGCAGGTGGCTTGCCCCTGCTCCTAACAGTTCTCCTCCCACTGACCTTCTGGGCTTGCCTTGCATCCAGGGCTTGGAAAAATGAAGAACTTCTTAAGAAAAGTTGGACTTTAGCACTTAAAGGTTATGTTTTTTCTTGCTGCGTAATTAGAATCTCTCTAGCTGATGGCCTGGACATAGTAAGTGCCAATGAAGTACTGAAGCAGTCAGTCTGAATTGGCTCTCTGACACAGAGCAATGGGGCTGTTTACAGCTTCCCATGATCTCCTTCTGCAACATCCCTGCAGTTAACTGAGGCACAGAGCCCTCTGTTCCCAAACCAAGCCAGCACCGCCAACATCAGTGCAGCATGCATCCAGTTGTTTCCCCAATCAGGGAAAATTTGTTGTCAGGGACTTAACTCTGTATGAAAGGAATGTTGTTTCATTTCAGAACCAGAGATTTCCGACAAGACAGAGCATGAGCTTTCTGAAAGGCGAGAGCTTTTTGTTTTTTTCTCACAAACATGCTCAGACATAGCTTTCCTTTCAGCTAATTAAGCTGTTTTAAAGCAAACTGGTCAAACAGTGACATCGTGGTGGGGAGCCTTGGAACCAATTGCATGATATAGAAGGCAGAACATTTAAAGGGTGACTTCTGCCATTGTTTCCCCTGGCTGAATCTTTTCTACTTGGTCAATGCTGCCAGAGTGACCCTATACAATTGGGGGAATTCAAAGCCACTGACCTCAAGAGATGCCATTAAGAAAGCAACTGCAGAAAAAGATTTCATGGTTGGAAGCTGAATTTACCTTCTCCTTCCAAGTCTTGATGATAACAATATTTTATATGTATGTTTTCTTCCTCTCATTAGCATATTGTTATACCAGCTAAATAAAAAGAGAAGGCAGACCTGAGGCAGACCTGGCAACAACCGCATCTTCCTGTAATGGAAGAACCACAGTGTTTAATGTGAAAGCTAGAACTGCAAACAAATCATCTTCTGGCATTATGGTGGCTCCTTCCTGACAGTGAGTGATTGGGAGGAGTAAGATTCACTTTGCTAGCACCAAAGATGGACTCTGCCTAGCATATATTTTACTATACAGAGTATGACATCTGTTGTTTTTTCAAGATGCTGGATATAAAATTGGTGAGTTTCAACATCTCAAAAATGACCATACAGCTTTCCATGTGCAAAGAATAGACATATTTGAAACATTCTATTAATAACCTGGCAAAAATGACCTCCTCACTGTTTTCTTTCTGAGGACATCAGGGAGGCCATTCAGGCGGGCAGCTTACACACAAAGAAATCTTGGGAAAACTACAAAGCAGGGAGCTCCAGGTGGCCCCATGAAAAGCTTCACTAAACACAGTGGCTGCAGCTAGAGAAAGCTTCCTGTGCCACTGGAGAGATGTTCCATCCAGCTCCATCCACCCAAAGAGGATGAAGCTGTGAAGAGGTTCATAGCAACAGGCCCCTCTTCTACAGATATCAGATGTGGTAGGTTTGCCCCTGTGTGCTCAGCACACACAGACAAAATAGAGGTGATGCAGGACTGTGCTGCAGCATGTGATGATCAGTCTCTACATACCCATTTCCACTCTTCAAGAATTTATCTGCAGACAGCCCTCCTGGACATACTTTGTCCTGCTGGGTGGATAGCCTGCATCCCCTCAGGCAGGTGGTCTTTTGCAAGATCAATGAGATCCAGCACCATGAGGAAAGCAACGCCCCTGATTTTGCTGGGATGCTCAGGGGAATATTGTCCTTGGGGTGCCCATGCAGTTACACAGGGCATCTCTGGGTGTGGGGCTGTCTTGTGCCTGCATCCCATGCCATGCATGCTCATTATTTCAGAGGATGCAAGAGGAATCTCTTTTAAACAGGATCATGGAAGTTAATATCCCCGGGTTATATTGCAGGGCTACATGAACCACATGGAAATGTCCTGCAATAGTTTCCTATGAAGCTCAGATGTTTCTGACACAGCTCTTGACCATGGCTGGTTCCAGCCCAGCTGGCCAATGGGGTGTGTGTCCCCCACCCAGAGATCCCCTTGTCAGGGCATTGCTCTATCGAATCAGCCCATTCTGACCAATGAACAGGGCTACAACCATGGCAGCAGAAGCGTCAGGGTGTGATGCAGGCTACTGCATTACAGGGCATGGGAACCCACATACAGCCCCCAGCCAACAGCTCTCCTGGAAAAACACCTCAGCTGGCTTTTAGCCATTGTGATGGGTAGTGAAGACTGTCATAGAATCATATAATAGAATCATAGAATCATAGAATAGTTTGGGTGGGAAGGGACCTTAAAGATCATTGAGTTCCAACCCCCCTGCCTATAGGCAGAGACACCTCCCACTAGATCAGGCTACTCAGTGCTTTGTCCAGCCTGGCCCTGAACACCTCCAGAGAGAGGGCATCCACAACCTCTACAAACCTACCACATTTGATATCTGTGGAAGGGGGGCCTGTAACCTGTTCCAATGTTTCACTACCCTCACTGTAAAGAATTTCTTTCTTATGTTGAGTCTAAATCTACCCCCTTCCAATTTACATCCGTTGCTTCTGGTCCTCCTATCAGATATCATAATAAAAATTCCTTCCCCTGCCTTTCTGTAGGACCCCCCCAGGTACTGATAAGTTACTATAAGGTCCCCCCTGAGCCTTCTCTTCTCCAGGCTGAACAACCCCAACTCCTTCAGCCTGTCTTCATAGGGCAATTGCTTCAGCCCTTTGACCATCTTTGTGGCCCTCTTCTGGACCCACTCCAATAGCTCAATGTCCTTCTTGTGTTGAGGGCTCCAGAACTGGACGCAATACTCCAGGTGGGGTCTCACCAGTGCTGAGTAGAGGGGCAAAATCACCTCTCTTGACCTGCTGGTCACACTCCTCTTGATGCAACCCAGGATTTGGTTGGCCTTCTTGGCTGTGAGTGCACACTGCTGGCTCATGTTGAGTCAACTGACACTCCCAAGTCTTGGGATTGCAATCAATGGGATTGCATCAGCCACTGCCCCACACATGCAGGCTGGCAACTGTGGGCACCCTGTCCCTTGCCCCTGCACCCAGCCCTTGCTCCCCTTCCTGTGGTGTCACATGTTCAACATGATGGTTTGTTCTATAGAAGCCATGTGTTGTCATAATGTAACATAATTAAACAAAGTGTTTAGAGCAGTTTTAACAGAGCCAGAACATGAACAACAAAACCCGCCAATTACAGTGTCATTTTGTGTAGTTGTTAAGGTTTCAAATGTCTCCAACTTTCTCTGGTAGGCCATATTGAGCATGTCACAGCAAACATCTGAGATAACGATTTGCTAGGCAATGTGCAATTCTCATCTTTTTTTTTTTAATATCCGAGAAGAAAGAGTTCTTTATAATAATTTGGCTCAAACGTCTACACACATTGCTCCAGCGTCTGTAGCAGCATGTGTTTCTAGGATTGTTCTGGAAGAGAAAATGCAGAAACAGCAGGGAGCAGAAGATAAACAGGCAATTCGTGACTCATTAAAACAAGCATCGGTAGCCAACATTGTGGAGTGTGTGAAGGCCCCAGATCCAACTCGCCTATAAACTTTTTTTACCAGCTGGACTTAGCATCTGTCAGAGTTTGGAAGGAGAGATAATCTGGTACAAATGATTTCAGTGTGTCGCATTTATTAACCTGCCACCTTACATAACACTGTTGATTGGGAACTGGGGGACCAGCTTGAGCAGTGACACAGCTTATTGTCCAAACAGTACGACTTTGCTATTAAAGATGCTGTCTATCCTCTCTCTTTTAAAATTATAATGAAGACAATGGACCAACTGCAAAAGGGATAATGAAGGTAACTTAAAATAAGTGGTGCAGTGTCAAGAAGCATACATGCCATATCCTCAGCAGATCCTTTTTTGCTTTCTTTTTTTAACCCAGTTTCTGCTTCAATCAACCTGCTCAGAAAACTTTTTAGCCTATTTGTGGCAGGAGCTGGGATACACACCTCCAAACCCAGTGAGCATCTCAGCTCGCTCCCCAGCTACTGACCAACGAGTGCTGTGCCATTAACAGCCTGAGTAGATTCAGGAGTGAAAAACATTGCAGATATCATGCCAGGCTCAACATCCCACATAAAAATGAACATCTTTTTACTTTCAAGCATTTTAGAGAATTTCAAATACGTCCTTCCTTTTTAACATAGTTCCTCTCATTAAGGGCCTGATCCTTCTTTAATTAATGTAGATAGAAAAATTCCTTTTGTTTCCAAAAGGGAAAAGGTTGGTTCCCATTCTTCTGCAGGAACTGCTGGCTTGGCAATAGTGATAAAAATCATAGAAGTATTATATACATTCATCCTAGTTTGGGGTTCAGCTCTTTCCAGCTCACTGAACACTTACCAGGGACTCCTTGATAAACAGAAAATCACAAAGTGGTGTTTTGCTTCTTTCCCAAGTCAGATGCCATGAATTTCAAATTAATAGAGATGTTTACTTGCTAATACAAAATTTACATGTATTAGCTTATAAAATATGAATATGCCAGTTTCTGTTTGCAGAATACAGTGTTGCCATTTCAAAAACAAAAACTGCAGAGACTTTGGGAGAGAAAAAAACACAACAACCAGGCTCAGGGATACCTCACATTTCATTTCAGTTAGCCCATTATTTGTAGTTTTGAAACTTTATTGGTCCCCGATCTAATCTTTTCTGAGTATGAAAACATTAACATATGGTTTAACACAGCACAGGGCTGGAAAGCCCATATCCCAAATGCACATTGTATGCAGGGTGACATTCACACTAAATATCATCCCACAGGGTCTGTACTCCATTTTACCTGGGATTGGAGAGCCATCAAATCTCTGGAAAAGTTGTTCATGAGTCTGAACCAAATGGCGTGCAGTGCACTGAGATAGTAGCAGCGTGTGCTGCTGCCAAAGGTTGTGGCTCAAATGTCTCTCTAAGTAACATTAAAAATCTGCTGCTTCATGCCTATGAATTTCAATATTTATAGTGCTCAATAAAATGGTCCACTGTCAGAGAGAGATGTGCCACTGTGCACTCTCTGAGCAGATGGGCTGCAATATGGCACATTTACATGGACCAGCTGTGGAGTGCAGAAATGAATGTTGGTCAGAGGAAGGCTGGAGGTGCCACATCTGGAATGCAAACAGACCCGCCTCCACCGCTGCCAGAACCATTCCCAAGCAGGACCAGCTCTGATTTATTGCTGCTCACCAGTGTACCTTAAACTGCATCAAGAGTCCTCATTAACACAAGAGACTACAAGGAGGTTTAGGGCCTGGAGCTTCTCTGCTGGGCATCTGTTAGAGCCCAGGGATGGCACTCTGTAGCCTGCCATAGAGGTGCCCCAGGGAGCCATTATCTCCTGTACCATGTTATAGTCTGAATTTAACTTCTTTTTTTTTTTTTTTTTTTTTTAAATTCACTCCTCACTGTCATACACTGAATGCCTTACAATGTCAGCAGCAAACAAGGATCTCTGGCCTCCCATCCCTCCTTGTGCCCTCCCCCAGGCATACTCCGAAAGTTAATTGATTTGGGCTTTTTTTAAGCCAAAAAATACCAGCAAATACTCCAGCACAGCATAAGAAGAATAAAATGTACATCTGCTTTGTTCCTGAAGTAAAAGGGGATCTTTGAACCTTTACTTGCCAATTTCTAGAAATAAGGCTGGTGGTCACTTCTACAGAAAACACTTTGTACAATACTTGGGTAAAAAAATCCCAGAGCCT
This sequence comes from Turnix velox, assembly GCA_013400935.1. Lineage (NCBI taxonomy): Eukaryota > Metazoa > Chordata > Aves > Charadriiformes > Turnicidae > Turnix > Turnix velox. The sequence continues at coordinate 26,872 of VZTY01025330.1, forward strand.
CTGAAATCAATGGCACAATTCCCACTGATTTCCAGCAGAGTTAGGATTTTGCTCAATTAGAATAAATAGACCTTAAAGTGGGTATAAAAAAATAATTTACTCACATATTAAGGCCCCTTTGTGCTTTCAGAGTGGTCTAATGTGTCCTCAGAGTATATAAAAATCATATGTTTGAATCAAAAGGACAGAGCAAATGTACATCTTCGATTCAGCACAGAAATAATCAAAATCGAATTAAAATACCCTGATATTGAAAATTAGACCTTCCAAATTTTACAAATCAATGTATTTCATCAACACATTTTTCTTTAATGAAAATGTTAAGTGTGTGTTGAGGGAGGAGGATGGGAGGGAGTAGGAAATACAAGTGTGAGACATAAATTATTTTGTGAAATGTGGTATTCTTTGGCATTTCAGCCTTTCCAGAGCTAATGCTGGAGATAGTGCGTGAGCTGAAGTGCAGTGCTGCCCAGTTACCAGCCTTCTGCATGGCAACCCCCCAAGGTTACCTGACTTTGGGGTATAAATGAGAGTATAAATATTACCCTGAGGCTGAAGGTGGAAAGCTATAAGGAAGAATTGGTGCTTTTCTCCTAGGGGCTTCCTACCCCTCCTCTCCCCCTTCTCTTACCTCCTGCCATCCCACCCCTGCCATTCACAGGATTTTAGAGCATCTTTAAAGGCTTGGCTGGTTTTAATGAATAGGCCCACAAAGGGGTCCAGTTTATGATTGCTACTGTCATCTTGCTGGAGGAAGGCATGTCAAGAACTAACACAAATATGGCTTTTAAAAGAGCATTGTTCTGCACTTACCCTATTCTTTTCCATCATTTATGGAAATTTGTTGAGGAACTCCATAACCAATATACACATATACGCAGACTCTGTGGTGTAATTATCAATGTACAATTAAAAATTATGGTGTAAGTTTGACTTTCAGGGAAGTCAAAGCTCCTTTGACTGTTGGGAGGCTGCATCTTGGACCCATTCTTTGTTCTTCAATAAATAATTAAGAGCACATCTGAAATCACATACGGAGTATAGTCCAAAACTGCACAGGGCACAGCACACTACAGCATTAGTAATTACAGCATTAGTAATCACAGGGGATCACTGACTAGAGATAAATAGCTCTATCCTCATGGTTCTGAGGGAGGTCCTGAGGACTCCCCCTCTGCACAGGTGATAGACTGCATCACTGCTCCTCTTTGCTCTGCTGGAGGACAAAACATAGATTATATTGTAGCCCTGTCTGAAGTGCAGCGTATTGAGATGCTAACCCAGGAGAGGAGAGGCCCTGGTCAGCCACTTATGAAAAGGTAAATTGGTAGAGCTTGAGGACGCATGAGGATTTTATGTATACATATACATTCATATGTGTGGGTGGGCATGGAAATCAGGCAAAAACACGGAGCATCTCCTACAGAAGTCCTCAGCAATAGGGGAACTCAGGAATCAGACCTGCAGCTAGCTGGTGATGTAGGCAGAGACTGGCTTCCTCTGCTTGCGAACTGGAAAGTCACAGGGGATCAGCAGGGAAAATATACAGCAGTCTGGAAGGTCCCTATGGGACTGTGGACGCAGGGCCATATTCACACCAAAAATATATGGAGGGCTTGATGCCATTTGGGAATGACAGCCACCTGCTAACCAAGCTTAGGTAACTGCTATCTGAAGGAGGACTCATAACAGTAGCTTCTCAGATCTGTTAGGGAATTACAGGCATCACCTTTCTCTTGCAGCAGGCAAAACGGGGGGAGGAAAAATACATATCAGGAGGAGATAGGCATACAGAAAGAGCCCTCAGGCCAGGTGAGCGTGACCAAGCAGCTCCCAGCCAGTGAGAAGTAAGTTACAACTCTGGAAGCCACTCTGTATATCTTGCTGCCTTGGCTGGAAGGTTACCGTCACAAATCACTCCTACACTGGGTGTCCATCAGGCAAGCACTGTTTCAGTGCAGGGCTGTCTGGCACAACATGTGCCTGTCATGGACTGCTGCACATGCAAGTTTTTCATCTCGTAGGAGATATTTTGACCATATCCCTCCTGACAAGAAATAAGTCTATTTATGGCCGACTTCTTTTTGTAAATAGCACAGCCCTTGCTACTCTGCAAACGTGTGGATTTGACTTGTAGGGTTACTTATTATCCTATGTTATTTTTCTTTTCTTTCTTCTCCTACTATTGAAAAAGCAGCTCAAGGAGCACCTAACTTTTATTATCATTGCTGTAGGGATTTTTACAGGAACTTAAATCTCAAGGTCTATTTGACCTTAACCATTTTTTCCTAACAGCAAAATTTGATTGCTCAATAAAAAATATATAATAATCCTGCATATCCAAAATTTTCTCCTCTGATCAAATTATACGCAGCAGAAAAATGCAGGTGAGAGATCTCAGATACTCTTGGTCATCCTCAAGACACTCTGAGCTCCAGCTCCAGGCTAAATTTTGAGCAACTTGTGGGCATTCTTCTGGCAGTGGTCACCAGAGGAGCTTCTGCCGGTCAGTGATGTGCTGGATGAGATGAAATCATGGGACATATCCAGCCACAAGCTGTACATTCCCCCCCTGACAGCAGCATGTTTACACCTTTCAAGTAGCAAAGAACCTAGATCTCCTGATGCTTTGCCCCTACTAATGTAGCACAGTTCAGGGACAGGAAGATTGATTCTGTGCATCCAACAGAGCTGCTCAGCAAAGGTGGCCTGGAGGCACTAATTTTTGTGGCGGAGCACTGTTGACAACTGTGAAGTCAGCCTGACTTTCACATTCCTTCACACCCTGCAAGGGAAAATGAACAATTTTTACATAAGCTGAGTCCATCCCTTCTAGAAATCAATGCAAGACAAGTGCAGAACTCTAAGCTTTTATGCCAACTCTATTCTGATGGGAAGAAAAGGAGGTACCACAGTACACTTCAGCATTTGCTGCATGTGGGGAACATAAAAAAAAATGTATGAGATTAAACCAAATTTGTTGGACTAGAGTCTGCAATCCCATTTTTGGTGCTAACATTAGAGATTGTGTTACTGCTTGATAAAGCAAAATTATCACAATATATAGCTTGAGTAGAGATGCCAAGGAAGGAAAGTGTGTGCTGGCCCACAGCACTCCAGCATGACCAAAGAAGCAGTAGTGGAGCTTGGTCCATATGTTTGTTCTGCTTGCACCACTGAGCAGAATCCTGTTGCACTGGTATCAGAGCTTTGAAGGACAGAAGGGACCATTATATAACACTGTCACCAGCCCTGACTGGGGCTGCCCAGGCAACAGATGGCTGAAATGTAAGTGAAGCTCATCAAGTGAAAAAAAATTCTGCTTTATAATAATTTTCCAGGGGAAAAAAAAACCAACTCAAATCCAGAAAATCCTAAAACTCTCTGTAGAGCTTTAATAGCAAGGGAAGAAATAACCAACCTGGCAGTATTTAGTTCTGAAAGCATAAGGACATGATGTTTATAAAACAAATCAGGCTCCTTTGGGCTCTCAACATCTGTCAAGATGTTTCATCCCTTCTTTTAATACTAAGAAGATTTTCAGCCATAAGATGGTGTAGCACTGACAAAGAGGAGTACTTGGGTGGATCTTGACTTTACTGAAGGCACAATTCTGAAAAGCTTCGTGTTCTCATTGAATCTGTGGATTGACAGCACTCATGGAATCATATGGCACAACTTGTCCTCTCCATGTGCCAGAGATGATGCTTAAGTTAGCTGCTGGCGGGGGGAGATCACACAGGACCAGGCAGCAAACCAGTCCCAGGTTCTCTGGGTTACCTGCATTTCAGGCAAGGTGGCTTCCCATTGTTGAGTGAAGCAATGTGGCGGAGTCATCTCAGAGCTTCCAGGAATGTGCTTGGCTAATATGGACATAGCTGTCACTCCATCCACAGCCAGCCTCTGCTGCCTGTGCACTGTGCAAGTACTGAGCCCCTGTATAACAATTTGAGAGAGGTGCTTTTGAAGTCATGGTTAATCCTCAATTGCAGTTCTTGCAAGAAATATTTTCTGTAGTACTCATGAGTGGCACATGAGTAGCCCACAGAGACATCATGAAGGTGGCCCAACGAGGGCAACAGCTCTGCACTGCCTGAACTGCTTCAGCAACAGTCTGACTGCAGCCTACACAGAGTCCAGCACCTCTCCTTGCCACCATACAGCCCTCTGCACCCACATCCTGGTGAGGCAGTCGCTTGCCCCTGCCACTTTTCCGTGGAGTCAGGATGTTCCTGCCTCCAAACCTGGGGGCTGTAGTGAGGAATCAGCAGTGGTCTTGATGCCATTTTCATTTTGCAGTTGGCTGCATAATCTGAATAGCACTGGAGAGTGCTGTAGGAACAATGAGAGAAAATTAATTGCTAAAAAAATATGGCCACGTCAGCTGCTTCAGGCATAAAACCTGCCCTGGCTAGCAGTCTGCTGGTAGGGAGGGGCACACCCTGCTACCTAGCGTAACCTTGTTGTAAGCAAGGTACACGACTTTATAGAAGATTCTAGTTAAAGGCCCTGAAGGGCAGCTGGCCTCTAAGTTTCTGCAGAAAGTTCTCATCTTACTTGGTCTAGGGGGAGGTATCACTGCCCATGGCAAAGAGGTTGGAACTAGGTGGTCTTTGTAGGTCACTTCCAACCTAAAACATCCTGTGATTCTAACATCTGTTGTTACCTCTACTCTTGAATTCCACTTTTGGTTCCCCTCTCTTGACTTTCAGTACAGGAAATCTATTGTGCAAGAGCAAATATCCCCCCCAGTGCTCACAAACCTTTCTGCAGGTACCTCCCTCCAAAAGAGGTGAGGATCAGACCAGAGCCTGAGTGCTACACTGCTTCGCATGCCATCAGCAGGACACTCTGCTTTTACAAATTCATACCAGCCTATGGGTTTATCTCAAAGCTGGAAATGAAAAATATAAAGCAGTAAATACTTACTGGGGAAAATCCAAAGACCATCATTCACATGCTACACTTCTTCCTAGTATCTAGTGTGCTACTACTTACTGGCCAGAAAGACTTTGCATAGCAGTAAAGCTGTCTCCCTCTGGTAAAATGAGAAAGAGGGCAGAAGGTATAGAGAGTATATGTGTTTAACTTCGTCTCATGGAGACAGAACATTAAAGTGCTATTTGGTAGCTTAGTCATAGGGAAGAATAGCAGAGTCATAGGCCTTTTTTCTTTCTTTTTTTTTTTTTAAGATTTAACTCTTTTAAGAGTCCCCTTAAGAGCACTCAGTAGGGTGTGTCAATATTGCTCCCCATGGAAATCATATGGTTTGCCTATGCAGACATTGAATTGTTTTGTGGCTGTGAAATATTGTGTGTTGCCCTGTGAGCAGTGGAGCCAGTGGCTCGAGGAACCGTTGTTGAGACTGACAGTTACATTGTGCCACTGAATAGTGAAACGGCAGAATCAAAAACGCAAGTGGACCCAGACAGAATGTCCTGACCTTTAAGTAAAAGGCTGATTGGATATGGTGAGAGCTCCCCTTCGTCTTCCTCCATAATCCATTACACCTTTCCTGGCAAACCCTCGTAATTCATGTAGCAGCAAAGATACATTTCCCATAGAATTTTTTTACATGGTTATCATTAAATTTATCTCTTATATCTTACTTGTCTTTGTATGGTCCAGTTGTGATGTGAAGTGTCAGCTCCCTATGTTGAAGCATTCATTGCATCTGCCTAAGAAGTAATTCTGTGTCTTGCAGCATGAAAGCCCAGCAATAATAAATTTGTAGGGACCCTGTCAGGAGGAAAGTTTCTGCAGCACCAAAATAAATGTACACAAAGGTATTATACGATGATCTGCAGTGGAAAAAATAGCAGATCCAGCCATGTGAAAGCTGTGAACTTTATTACACTAGGTCCACATTTTACATTTGCCTGGAATAGACATACAAAGTATTTGGGGCAGAAACATCTTATGTGTCTACAATGTGCCATGTACAGTACCTTATAATTAAGAAAGAAAATAATAATGGCATTATTAATAGTGATTACAAACTCTACTTTAGAGGGATCAATGTTACATTAACAAAAGAATAAAATTGTGGTTCTTCAATTTTTCTAATTTCAGAATTGATTTTATCCAGTTTCAATAGTCTACTTAAATAACTGCTATGTGGATAGATAAGGAGAGACAGCAGTATGCAAATACATTGATTAATTTTGAGTAGAACATTAGCATACATAGAAAGATGTGTTCTGCTTTTTAAATAGATCATCCTGATCTTAGAAGTCAGAACAACTATGGTTTGTACACAGCATTTTTTTAAAATTATGATAGTTGAAGGTGAATACTCTATATTCCCATGTCCAACAGTGTATTTTCCTTAGGGGCACATGAACTTGTGGACATATTTTTTCCCTTTAAAAAAGTGTTTTGAGGACTGAGTGTCCCTTTTTTGCTCCATAAAATAACTCAATGGGTTTTGTTTTAGTGTGTTTGAGAGTGAAAACTTTCATACACCTTGCAGGTTTATGATACAGTGTTTGTACTAAAGACCCACCACTGACTTTATGTTACTGTACAGGTAAAGACATAATATTCTGTATGAGGCTGTATATAAGGACACCTTATTTTCCTGGATGCTGTCTCCTCTGTGGATAGAGTATCCTGTTATATGCACACATTCCCCTCACCCAACAGCATGCTCTTCACCCACTTGCTCTGAATTAAACTGTACAACAGCTCCAAACAAGTCTGAATGTGGCACTGGCATTTCTTGCATCCCTCTTCTGTGAGAGGCGAGAATCTTTAAACTCAATTAGCATTTTAAAGAATAGGTTCAGTTTGTGGTCCATTTAAGTCAGCTAAATTGATGCACTGCATGTCTTTATCTCAAAAATAAAGCTGAACAATTAAAGCCCATGTCTCTTTGCTCAGCTTTTGATTCCTCACAAAGCTTTCCCACTTGCTGCCTTTGGATGTAATGTTAACAAAGTCAGTTAACATCAAGAGCAGCGCTAACAGGCATAGCACAATTCCTTGTTTTTGCTCAATCAGTCTGTGTTCAAACTATCAGTTTGATTTATTTGTCCACGTTGACCCTTATTCACCACTTAATTATCCTCGAATAATGTTTCAAGAGACTCCTGACACAAGGAGAAAGACAATTGCCGATGTTCTGTGGAACAACTGTTGACCTGATGGCCAAAATGATGACTGTGGGTCGAAGGTTGGTCTCCTTTTGAAGGACCCACTCCATTCTTAAGGGCTCTGGTCAGAACCACTTAGCCCGTTAGCTGCTGGCTCCAGGCAGCCTGCTGGCCCTCCAGTCATCCAATGTGCCTGGGGTCAGTCTGACCAAGCTCTGCTAGCTGAAAGCCAGCCTCCTCTGAGCAGCGGCTTATCTGTTGAAAGTACCCCCCTGCTCCACTCCAGCACCATTACACAATTTAAATGTAACTAATCCCTACATCAAATTTCCAAACCTGAGATTGGAACCACATCCTCTACGAAAAAAATACGCTGTAAACACTACAGTCTCCATCCTTGCCCCTGAGCAAGAGGGCTGGGCCTCATTGTTACAGCAAAGGATGTTAAAGTCCCCACCGTGTATGCTCAACCCCACACCAGAGATAGCTCACAATGACCTCCATTCATCCAGAAAGTGTCCTTTCTGCCACTCCGGGTTGGAAACTCTGAAAAACATTCCTATTCGTTTCCCATTCAACTAAGAAGTTAATTTTGACATACACTGGCATCTCATGGGGGCACAGGGCATGATCCACAATTTCAGAGAAGCTGAAAAAGTGCTCAGTAGCTGGAGAAAAAGGGGGCCAATTTGGCAGAGTGCTAGCTCAGCAACTTGTGCAGAAATTTCAGCTGTTGGGCTGCACAAGTTAAACATCTAGCAATCCTTTTAAAAGCAATATCCGTCACAAGTGCAGGCTGTCAGAGCACACTTAGTTAATTTTATCCTTCTATTTTTTCCAAGTAACTGACACTCCCTGAGCATGTGGTGTTTGTGTTCAGTGAATTTACACTATTTCAGATCACTGCTTGAATTCTACCACTTGAAAAAGTGCTCAGGTGAAAACTAGCATTCTCACCACCACTAGATAAAATCTGATTCAAGAGCTTCATGATCTCCATGCCAGGAAGACTTTTCAGCAACAAAGAGACAGTGGGTCAACTTCTTTGTTGACCACTCCATCTAATTCTCCGATGGCATCCCTGAAAGACATGTTTATTTCTGGTTCATTGATCCCTGCCCATCTTTACAGCCTCAAGGAGGACTGGCATGCACCACAACAGGGAGCCCACTCTAGGTGGGATCAGCAGGGGGAACAGCTGCCCCCAGAAGCAGAAACCGATGGACCCAAACTCTGGACCTCCCCACTCATTTACCAGGGTTTACAGTCCCCAGCCACCATCAAGCATCTGAGTCACAGGAATGGTGAAACCACAAAGAAATGTCATGACAGCCTGGTGAGTTCACCAGCTCAAGAGAAGTCTGGGACATAACACAGTTGGTGCTTTGCCTACTGCTTTCTTTCAAAACTCCTGTTTGAGTCTACTGATGTTCACACATTAGTATTGTTGTCATCTGAAAGGCTTTTAAGCTTAGTTTTCAGGAAACAACATTTTATGTTTCTATTTTTAATGAGAACTCAAAAGCCGTCAAAGAAATCTTTTGTCAAGACAGATAAATATTATTTTCATTGGTCATTTCTAGGAGAGAAACAAATAGAAATCTCTCCAGCTGTCCCTATTACAGCAGACATCTAATTGTGAAGGCAGGATGCCGATAGCTATTCATTGGTTCTTCTCTTGATATTCCTGGGAAATAGCTCTCAGTAATCCCTGGCTCCTGCACTAACACTAACTCTTCTCCAGACAGCAGAAGAAGAAGCAGTTGCAATATTCTTGACGCCACAGAGGTAGAGTGGAGCAGAGGATGAAGTGTTCAGGCCCACAGATTTCCTGTGGCACCTATGAATACCAGGAGGATGGTGCTGGAGCATGAGGAGTTTGAAGTGACCTGGTCCTCAAAATCTTGTATGCAGCACATGATGGCTGCTGACTGGTCCCTAGAGCAGGAACCATCAGTCCTCCTTTGCTTCCACGGGACAGCAGCAAGAGCTGGGCGCAGACCCCTGCCTGGAGTGACTTCAAAAGGCACTGAACACAGTGCAGTGTGATTGCTCATCCAGGTCTCTCTGTCGGTTGCACTTGAGATGCAGGGTGCAAGAGCTGGTACTGGGAACAGGGGCACTCAGGGGACCTGGGAACACAGCCAGGGCTTGTCCAGGAGACACTGCTCTCAACCGCAAGCTCGAAGCCACCAGACCATGATCAGCACTCCAGAGTTTCTCAGCTTGGCCATGCCACCAGGGGGGAGCTCGTTGTCCCTCCAGCTGCAGCTGTGCTGATGTGAGGCTCAGCACCAAGCTGCCTTCATGTAATAAGCCTTGTTTGGAAACCCGCAACTTTATCAGTTCTAGGAAAATCAAATTAGGGATATTTTATGGTACCTAGGAGAGGGCCAAGAGTTTCCCTGAAAGCTCATCTTTCATTTTGAAAAGAACATCTAATCATTTAGGGGCAGAATAGCAGGACAGGGAAAGTCTCAAACCTTGTCTGAAAGATGGAAAATTTATGGCTGCAAAGGGCAGTGCATATCAAAGAGCTTTTGGCCAAGGCTCACCAATAAAGCAATTCACCTACTGGGTGATGTGAGGACAGAGCAAGATGAAAGTAAAGTTTGATCATTTCTTCCCAGAGCAACAAAAAGCTTGATAAAGAATATACTTGATATCAAACAGAGCTTCCTGCTGTCTCTAGTTACCTGGGAGTTTGGAGCCTGCAGTTTGAATAATGTTTCCTCCATAATAGGGTTGACAGCAGAAGTGTGGAGAGACTGATGGGCCTTCATGCAGGCTCAGCTTTTGTAGTTCAGGCTCATTCTTTATTCTCAGAGTGGAGCAGATAATAAATGTGTAAATAAATAGTTACCAATCTTCTGGCACAGTAAAACAACTAGTTGCTTTCTTGTGCTGCAAAAGAATTCAATCAAACCCACAGCAAAACCACATCACTTGCAATGTTTCATGCACTTTGCAACTAGCTCAGGAAAGTTGTTTGCACCATTTAAGATAGAGCATGGGTAACGCTAAATGGGGCTGCCAGCATGACTGAAACAAAACTGCCACCGCTGTAATTTGGGGAAGTTAAGGGCTTATAAAAAGTTTTTAAAACCAGGACTTTTTCTCCCTTTTCTCCATAAAGACCAGTCTGTGCTAAATTTTCACTCAGTCTAATACTTTTAGAATGTTTTTAGTTCAAATGAGCTCTAAGGAAATTATAACAGAACTGAATTTATATTAAAAGCCACAGTAATTTTTAATAAAAATATCAGTATATCCACTTGACCGCTGTTGAGCTCTGGGTTTATCACATCATACACCTGGGAGAGAATTTTGTCCCTTACTCCACAACAAAGTAGAGTCACAGTGAAATATTAAAATGTTTTTAACTGGAGCTTTTTCTGTGAGTTATGGAACAGTTAAGCCGATTATTTTAACAGCTTGTATAAGCTAAAACAACACATAAATTATTTGGATACTCCTGGGCAAATTAAATATTCTGACATTATATTTTCTATTAAAAAATGTGGCTAAAGCATGCTGTTCATGATTTTTTTCACTGTTTGGTACAGCCCAGCCCTGTCTTTAAAAAGGCTGCACTTCTCTGGGGCAGGTCAGGGTCTTACTAATGAAAAGATGCTGCTAGTGAGTACATTATGATTTTCAGAGCCCAGTTAGATGAAATAAACTGTGTAGTTTTAAGGAGATACCCAAGAAGACGAGAGGAAACACACCCTGTGAAATTCTCCTAAATTAAAGCCTGATCTCTGGGGAAGACCTTTAGAGATGACTGCGAGTGCCATTATGCCCCTCAGCTTGGGGCTTCAAAGGCACTGTTTCTTTCTTTTTTTTTCCTTCTGTGAAGAACTTGTTCTCAGGCAGCTTGAAATGAGAGCTGGTGGAATTTTTTCTTTTTAGAAAAGTAATTCAAATGAGAGCTGATACTTCAACATAATATTACCCCAGGAAAAAAACCTCTCTTTTTCATCATTTTTCCATATAATAAAAACCAAACTTTTCAAACTGAAATATTTCCTGCAAGATTTTCCCATTTGATCAACTGACTTTTTTTTGTTTACCACAATCAAAATGTTTACTTGAAATGGCTCTTTTTGAAAAAGGAGGCATTTACTTTTTCATTTATAGTTCTGTATCCATGAAAACACTATAAAGATTGATAGAAATGAGAAAAAATTAAAAACAAAAAAAAGGAAAAAATGACTGATGTTTTCTACTCTGCTGACTAATATCTACCTTAACAAATTTGTAAAATATAACCTGGGACAATATGGGTCCAAATTTTCAAATATGTGAGGCTCTTTTTCATCATAGTGTTACAGAAAACGCTTCTTGCTCTTCAGAGGGCAGTATCCTGTGGGAAGCCTGTACTCTGAGAAGTTCCCTACAATTTCAGCTGGCAACTCGGCCTCAGCAGCATCCTTGACATCAAATGGCTGAAGCCCATGCTTGAAGTTAAATGCAGCCTAAATGTAAGGCTAAATAGCTGCAGTGACACTTCATTAATTAGTAAATTAATGCCTCTAGTGAAATAGCCTGTCTGCACACTTAGTATCTGTTTCTTCCACAGATCTCTCCAGGCAATATTAGCAGAAAGAGGAGAAAACACAATTACAACAGGTGCAGATTTGACCACCTGTGTCAGTACTAATTTAAGTGGTGAGGTAAAAATCTCCTCAAGGTGCCAATGAGTTAATGCTCTCCTTCTGTGTGGTAGTGTCACAATCTGCCATGACAATGGTCTCGGGGAGGAGTGAAGAGCTTGTGTTTAAGGTAGGGCTTTTATTTAAGCTTGAGTGTCTCTGAAACAGCAGTCACCAAATCCCTGTATCCCAAAGTGGAGGCTGCCATGAGGTCTTTGTCTTGGCAAGTGCATTCAAGTGCAGCAGCCTCTGCGTGGGGAGCTCGGTGCCTGCGTGGGGACAGCTGTGGCAGTCACATCTTTTTGCCAATGGGAATTTCACTGAGAGGGTTACAACAAAAATTTTAGAACAAAAAAAGTAAAAGTAGATAAAGTCAACCAGTTCTACTCTAGTGACTAAATTTTTGCACTGCTTGGAGCAGGGAAGAGGGAAGGAACTCCCATGCTGCCAAAAAAAAAGTCTCTTGCCAATCCAAAGCTATGAGTGCCGATGAGAGCTGGAGTGTAGAAGTATTACCTAGTGGAAAATCCGCTTATATGCAGAGTGCTATGATAGTTTTGAAGACAGGGTCATATCCTGTTTGCTAAGGGGCTCACTATCTCAGATAACACAGCACTGCTTCTCGTATCCTCCAACAAACAGCATCCAAAACCAGAGATAAGGCACTTTGGTTGCAATATTAAGAGTTCATCCCGTTCACCGTAAAAATGATTCTTAAGATCCCTTCAGCTCAGCAACTGCTAACCTCACAGAGAGGAGCTATTTTAGGGATTTGTTCCAATTTCCACTTAATATAGATGTGCTGGCACAACCTTGTGCTGACAGGAGAATGCTGGTGGAAGAGCTTGCAATTAGAGAAGCAGAGCTCTGTTTCCCCTGGAAGGGCCACAGCACCCCCTGAAGCTCCAACAGAGACCTGGGCAGGATCCAGAAGCCTTTTCTTCTTTGACTCTCTACCAGAATACCCACCAAGCACAAGCCACTCTCTGTTTCCTAAATCTGCCAGAAAGGTCAGTAGCGCTTTCTTTGTTACCTCAAGGCAAGACAGTCCTTGATGGAGGTGGAGTTTTAAGTGGACAAGCTCAGCTAGAGATGTAGTGATGAGAAGGACAACACAAAATTATTATAATTACTATTTTTTGTTGGTCTTTTTTGTGATTGTAATGAGGTGGCTCCCCCTTCAGCAGGCTGCTGCCAGCTTGCAGCCTGAAAATGTCCCTGAGAAAAAGGGGAAGTTTTGATGCAGAGTCCTGCTCACCCCCACAATGGGGTAAAGTGCACATTGGGAAATGCTGGTGTCTTCCCTGGAAGGATGCTCACAAGGTGGGGGGGATTGCTGGCCTGGGGGGTGCATGGCAGGTGTCAGGTAGTGACACCACACCAGAAGCAATGTTTTGGGGTTCTGGCTACTGAGGACAAGTGGCTCAGCCCAGCTACCAGGGCTTCCTGGCTGGGGCTTGCCAGCAGGATCAGGCGCAGTGGGTGCTTCCCATCAGCCTGGGCTGCCCACCAAATTCAGAGCACCCACTGCACTGCCTCTCTCAAATCAAAAGCACTATAATGAGAATGTAATTAATATAAGATGAAATTTTACACCCTCACTGGATCAGGGTCTCAGCTATTACAAAGTCATGTATTCCTTGATTATTGATGTAGTGGAAGAATGTTTATGCCATTTAATCATTCAGCAAAGAACAAATGAGTTAGCATCAAAACAAAGACAGTAAATAGTTTCTAAGCCTTTACTAATGCTTACGTGTATTTTAACTGGAAGTAACAGGATAAAAAAATGTTATTTAACAACCCTAACTCCATCACTTATCCTAAAACATGTGCTTTATACATACTTTTTTACATATTGTTGTCACAATCAGGGCAGAATGAATACCCTGTAAAAATCATATTCTTGCAATTAAAGGGCATCATGACTGCTCCAAAGATATGAAAGGCAAACTGCCTTATTTAGCCTGTGAAAGATGTTTTTCTACATACTGCTTTAGAGGAGCTAAGCAGTTAAAACATGTGAGCTGCCGTCTGCCTTTCCAAAAGTGCACAAAATCAGTTTATTGTCAACACATGTCAATATATTTACTTACACTGAGGAAATGGCTTCTGTTTATTGTTTTCAACCAGGCTGATGCCTGTATGCCAGATCTGCAAATCAAATGTTACCGCTACTGTGTTTCTGGCAGAAGAAATCAGAGCTGTAACTGCAGTAGTGGGAAACGTCTGTCTTTCACAGTCACTTGACAGCTTCTGCAGACAGGGATATGAGATTGCAGTTTTTTTCCAGAGAGGCAATGGTGAAATTCAGGCTGGTACCTGGTGGAGCTATTCAAGTGCCAGAGGGGCAGTCTTGGAAAAAGTACTCCCAGTTGACTGAGCCTTTTAGCTAGATATTGTTCTGAGATGATTTTACGTTTATCTTTCGATAATAAGGAGACAAGTGGTAAGAAAGCTCCAAACTCAGCAGATCTTTCAAGACATTTAAAAGTACCCTCTGCAGTTTTAAGGAAATTGCATCTTATTGCCAAAATAGGCAGCAGATACTTCTGCTCTCAGGTTGAAGCAATGCAAGTTGGAAGGAATCCCTGGAGGTCACATTGACCAGTTCCCACTCAAAGGAGGACCATCACCAGCACTGGATCAGGTCAGTTGTGGCAGGTGTACACAAATTAGAAGATTAGACATAAGTCTAAATACATCTCATCCATACTCACCAAGCCACTTGTGTTTTTATGAATGTTTTTATTTGCCTTGTTTTCATGACACACAATCCACCAGGATGTTGTTTGGAAGAGGGGTGATGACAGTACAGGCAGAGGTGACACTGAAGGTTAACTGTCTGGAAGAAGTGGGATCCAGCATCAAATCTGGGAAGCACAAAGTCTCTCCACTAATTGCCTTTGTGCATTAGCAAATCTCAGAAGAAACGGCCTCCCAGAAAAACAAAAAATCCTACCTTAAACTCTAAATCCAATGGAAACTCCAAAGGATTTTTCACTACAGCCACCTGATCCAGATTTTCCCCTGAGTGAAGAGAAGGTGCCTGTTTCCTTTGCCATTATCACTCCCACCTCAAACACTTTCTCATTGTAATTATTTCACTTTAAAACATGGTGCAGCGCAGCACAATTTAATTGTGTACACATCCATGCAGATTGCATATAAGCACTGGGACCAGGGTATGCAACACAGAGTGGAGGAAATAGAAATAATTTTGTGTACATTATAAGAATGTCTGTATAAATGTATCACTTTTGTTTCATTTTTGCTCATTTTCACACATATGTTCAGCTTTTAATGATCCCAAATGGTTTCAACCCTTTCAAATTTGATGGGACTTTTCCCTGAGAGGATGGTCCATGATTCTATGATTCAGGACCGGAGCTTGTTACAGCAACGGAGCCTGGAAAACAGCATGTGGAATCAGTCAGTACCAGTGTCTAGAAGAAGAATAGGCTCAGCCTTGAATGTTCATGTTGGATATTGTCTGAAAAGTTGCCCATCATGTTACTGCTTGGAAGCTCTGGCAGTCGGGGATGACACGCTCCGGCTTCCCTATTAGCCCCCCTGCGCCGCCGGGACAAAGGGAACTGCAGGCTCCCAGCCAAGCACATACATTTGCAAACTGCCGCCAGTCAGTTCCCAAGGCCAGGGGCTGGATGCCATTGACAAAGAGATGTGAACCGCAGGCGTAGCCTGCTCTGCTCTCCCTGCCGAGCAAGTGGCGCTTCTCATGGAGATCTATAGGGACTGCTCTTTCCCCCTCACTACCCGCAAAGGACTGGACAGGATTCTCTTCTGATTTTTCAGGTTTTTAACCAGTCCCCTCCACACAGCATGGCACTCACCAGAGAATCATACACTCTTCACCAGCATCCCTTGCAGCCACAGATCTGCACAGGGATGTTTATCTGCCAGTGCACACAGCACTGCGGTCTTTAATCCACAGTGTGGGAGATCAAACCTTGATAACCCCACTGGAGGCTTGGTCTGATGTTGTGGGTACATATAAAGAGCAGCAGCACAGCAATGGATGATCTTAAGAAAAGATCTCATGGAGCCGTGTGAAGCTCAGGCACCTAGCTTATGTTTGCTCACTTGACTTTCATCTTGTTTCCTTCCTCCAGTAACAGCCTGTAACACTGAAGGGACACAGAGAGGAAGTCCTCTATCAGCTGAAGCTTACACTTTGAGATGCCATGCTACTATCCCAAAGTATCACAAGTGAAATTAGCCATGGAACTGCCCTGAGCTGATCGAGTCCAAATTTCAGCTTGTGAAATTGCCTGGGCCTCAGCATAGTATTCATGCTGAAGAAAGCCCTGCCTTTCCTGGGGAGATGGCCCAGCCAACCAACAAATTCTTCTTCAGAGAATTCTTCTCTGTGTTCTCTTACACTTTGTCCTTTTCATCAGTGACATGGAATATGCAGCTTTCTAGTTCCAGTATCACTGGCTCAAAAGCATTTTTTACCATTTGTCCAGTTTTAGCCAATGTCTTCACAATCTTGCCTCCCAATTCAAAGCTGAAAATTAGTTCAAAGCAATGAGAATTACTCTAATTTTCAGCTGGATCTACATCAAACTAGAAAAGGCAGCAAAAATCTTCCTTGCATCAGGCTTTGGACTCATAGCCCAGAGGAATTAATAACATTGTCATGAGCAGGAGAAAAACCCCAAGAGGCTGAATATGCACACACACACGCCAATGCAACACATAGGCAAACCCAGATTTTTATGAGCAGTGTCGTCAGCAGTGAGGTTGTTTACAGTTTCTGGTAATTTATAGCTTTTAAATGTAATGCTGGAATGCAAATAACTTTCTCTGTCCCCTTTCCTCAGTGATCTGCTCATTAGTAAGGCTGAAAGAAGCTCAAGTAGGAGACACATCTCAGGAGGACAAGGAGACTCAGCCTGCCCCGGCTTTCTCCCAGTCCCTCCAGATGTCATCCCTGCACCATGGCATCTGCTCCCAGCTCAGCATGAGGATTCTCTAGGTGCATGGTCATGGGGAACATGGTACCTAACAACTCCTATCCCAGGCTATGAAATGAGAATAATGTTCCCTTGGCCCTCAGCAAAATGTGCATGCAAAAATGCTTGAAATGGCATTTAAGCAAAAAAGTCAAGTTTTCTGGGGCTTTTGACAGCAAGCTGAGGTTACTCCTTTTTCTGCAGGGTAAATGCCCATCTGAATGTTCCCCTCTGCTTTTCTCCTGCCTTTTCAGATCAATAGGGAAGGATGAGATCTTGAAGACTCTCTTCTCATTCCTTCATAGTAATTCAACATCTGAACTAGAGAAATCAGTTTTATCTCTCTTTAGCAGTGCTACAGCCCATAGGCACTGTTGGGAATGTGCTCTCTCTTCATGCAGTTACAGTATGATTTTAAAAAATTCCCAAGGATGCTCTCCCCAAAGGCCACCTTTGGCCAGTCTGCCTCAAAGACCAGACTGAAACCAATTGCTTTAGCTGCCGGTCTCTGCCACATTCAATTGTGAAGGCTTTACAGTAAGATACCATAACACACACAAATACATATAAGGTAAATAAAATGAGAAGTTCACCAAGTTATTGTAGTGTTCACATTCACTGAACTAACAAAAAATGTTCTTTCCAGAGCTTTCAAACTTCTCAGCTGTTCTTCTCTGTCCCTCTGCCCCCCCACCTCCAAATGACAGAGATTTCCATTTATTAATATTCTGATAAGCTACATTTTGGACTTTACAAAATATTTTTGGGTTCTTAAGGTGAAAAGGCTGGCACTAGCCTGGAAGATATTTATGAATAAACACTGAAACCTACAAAACATCTGCCTCATCTTGCACATTGATGAATAACAGAAAGCAGTGAGAAAGATTATGATATCATTCAGATGTGAGCACAATTATAGGATTGATTCCAAGTAAAGACAGAAGCAGCAAAAATCTGAGTCCTGAGCATCTTAGAGAAATAATGAAGACCTCTGACCCACTACCTCTACAAGAAACCAAACCAAACAAAAACTACAAAAAAACCCCCTGATTGTCCCAAACCGTAAAGTTTATTTACAAAATCTTAAAAATGAGCAGACTATGAGTTTATTTAAAATCCATGGAAACTCTGGAAGAATTTTTTGGTGGACAGAACATAGGGATGAACTTTTCCAGCTTTGTTTTTAATCTCCTTTGCAGATAAGAAAATCCTGCCTCATTTTGAAGGGGCAGCTGAAGCTTTGCCATGCTCACATGATTGCAATGTGAGATTTTTGAAGATTTTTGAACATCACAGCAACTGGGCAAGAGGGCTGCGGGACATGTGAGAAGTAGCCAGGTGGCAAGGGCCTGGGGAAAGGCAGCCAGGGAGTGGAGAAGGACACAGACTTTATGTTCATCATGTGTGTCAAAATGACAGCCTGGTATCTAAAGAGGAGCAGTAATCATCCCAAAGATGCCCTAGGTGAATGTCTTAGGTGGATGTTTGCATATTTAGCTTTATAAAACACCTGAAAGTTTATGCTAGGGTGTTAACACAGGGAATTGGTTGCCCTTTATTAAATTATTAACATATCACACATACATCTAAAACTGAGTAGCAGTTCTCAGGTCAAATAAATGACAGATAATTAACTCAGTATCTCTCTGCCTTCCATGCCAGACAGTGTCTTTCACTGAAGTTAAAGAGAAATTCTTAGCTATTTAGATAATTTATCCCTTAAAGTTTTGCTTTATTGAACATTAAGTACTTTCTATCTAGAAAATAAAAAAAAACTATTGCAATAATTACCTTGAAAAATGCTGTGATACAGTTCATTTGGAGAATTTAAGCCATCACCACACATGCTAAAAGGAGCCAAATGACCACATTTACATTATAAACATCCCTAAATTACAGTTAATACAGTTTCTACAGCAGCATTTCTTTAAAAAGTGACTGTACATTTATGGAATTTTGTTTTTTCATTTTAAAAATGCTGAAATTGAAAATGACAGTATTTGCATGGGCCCATATTTCTTGGGAATATTTAAAATCCTTCAACTACACCACATTTAAGCTCTCTATGAGATCTACAAAAGTCTAAAGCAAGCCGTAAATTCTATATACCACCTCCATATAATATATCAGAAAATGGTTTGCTATAGAAACAGATAACAAGTAAACTGGGGTTGGACTGAGCAGACAGAATGAATATGGATAAACCAAATTAAATACCCCGTTTTCTACAGCAGAATCTTTATGTGTGCATTTGTTAATTTTTAATTATGCAGATAGTGGAAATTATGCCATTCATCAGAGACGAATCAGACTTCAGATGGAAAGTATAATTCAGGTCAAGAAAGTAGCTGAAGGAAAAAATTAGTATAATTAAATGTTGCCATTTGCATTCTTAAGACTTGGATCTATGGGATCTGGATTGAGATTCCACACAGGCAGGAGGAAAACATAGCATTTTTACTGAATAATAATGAGGGAAAGGCTTTCAGATTCTTCCAGAAGCTGTGGAAGTCTCCGTTTTGACCCTCCTCCACAGGCTGTTTTACACTTGAAACACTGCAAAATAACTGGTGTCCTGCAGTGAGTAAGCACGTTTATAGAAATATTCAAGATGGAATCCTCCAGTTTCTTTCAGGACATTCAGCTGACGAGATCAATGTTATGGTAATCATTAAAACTGCAGCATTGAAAACAATCTCACATACTCTCAGGAAAATAAACAAATCACTTCTAAGCATGAAATAATGCTAATCTGAAATGAAAATAAAGGCAAGTCTACAATTATGTGGAGATTACTGTTAAAAAATATTTAGGTTTTTGGTGAGTGAAACTGTTTCAAAATTATAACTGTTAGCAATCTTCTGCAGAAATAACGTACATTGTCTGTTCAGAATTACCATGACTGATGCGTATTAAAATTATAAGTTAGTTTTAAAACATTCCTTGCAGTTGATAGGCTAAGGGCAGTAGCTTCCTTCCTGCTCAGCATTTTACACCACGTTCAGCCATCCAGCAAATACTATTAATTACCCATTGCCGCAGCCTCTCTGAAACTGCCCAGAGAACTGCAGACGGCGACCGCAGCCCGTTCAGCATCAGTTCCCTGTTCTTTTTCTGTCCTTTGCTAAACAAACTCCATCTGCATTTTCCAGTGGCTTAGGATATTGTTCAGCAGCAAACACATCACCCTTGGAATTAGAATGCTTGAGATAAAAAGAGATGTGGCAGCTAGGGCAACAGAGATACTGTAAATGTCTCACTTGATATCTCAGTACAGTTGAAATATCTGGACTGAAAATGATAATATGGAGAAGGGACAGGGGGCAGCAGAGTATGTCATGACAGATAAGACTCTGCTGTTTCTGCCCAGGGAAAATCACACACAACATTTTTTTCAAAACTGCGAGGGATTCATGTCCACTGAAGTCATTATTAGTCACTGAAACTGTAGAGTTTTAATATTGCTGCTTTTTTACCTCCCTGCCAACTGCACCGCTGTAAATTACTTATTTTAATGTTGGCTTGTTATACAGCATGTTGTTAAATAGCATGCTAGAAATACTTTGTATACATTGAGGCGGCTTTAAAAAATGCTTTGTGTTTTAATGTCTCTTAGCCATTGCAGCATTTGTGAGACTTTCTGTACGACAATAGTGGCAAAAAGGATGGAAATTGCAAAATAAAATTCTTTAAGTAAAATACACCATTCACTGTTAGCAACTTAAAACCTGAAGCCAATACTGTTCTCACTAGCCATGCTCTTTCTGTCTCTGTGCACTTTTGCGATCCTCATTTCACATTGAGGCAGCAGGGTTTTTTCCCAGCTGGGTTTTTTTTTTTCCTCACAGAGTTTCCAGGACATGCCTACAAGTATGTGCGGGTATCTGAGCATCTCCATCCCTTCCCTGGGACAGCACATATCACATGGGCACATACTGAAGTGCCCAAGAAGGTAAGAATGAATGTCCTTGCTTTTATAACAAATTATCATTTAGCTTTTATATCACTTTGTGAAGCACAAATATATTCCTCAGTACTCTCTGTTAGGGCTTTTGTTACCCTATTCAAGCTCAAGCACATCACATAAGGTAAATACAAAATTAAGGGTTAATTATTGATTAGTAAAGTGGGACAAGACGGCGCTGGGCTGTCAGTGACTGTCCTACAGTGACTCCAAGCGGATCTACGGAGCTATTGCCGCGGTCGGGGAAGGAAGCTTTGCTTCGGGGCACTTCTGTTACCCTGAATGAATATTTACCATTAACTGCCTCCTCAGCCTCGGGCATAACCTTATCCAGTGAGTAGAAACACTGATTTTATTGATGTTGCTTGTCTTTAGAAAGATATTCGTGTGCATTCCATCACCAGAATCTTTAGGTTTTATATGAATATAGTCTTGCAAAGTTCTAAACACATCCTTTCTCTATCATTCGATCTGTTGGCCATGGGGGGAAGTAGGCATAGGTACATGCAGATGCAGGATGAGTGAAATCTCCCAAATGTTCCACTGCCTCTGAGGCAACTAACTGCAAATTGTATAAGAATTGTCCACGTGAGTCATCCAGGTATTTTCTTGAGATTTTCTGAAAGCAATGGCCCATACACCACACTTACAGGAGTTACTGCAGTATCTAAGTTTCCTTTGTTGCATAGTTTTTTCTCCAGGATCTTACATGAATGGCATCATTATAGCAGACACCTATGTTTAAAAGCAAAAATTAGTATCTCTCACAGTCACTTCACAAGGTAAATCTAGGTACCCCTCCATATCAATGTTTGTTATCATAAACAAGCAGTGAGCCACCCACAGAACTTGAAAAGTTCTGCTGTGCTTAAAAAGGCTTCTGTGCCTTAAAAAGGCACAACAAATAAAGTACTTGTAGGCAGACTGAATTTTTGGAAGTTCTTGTTACCTTTTTATGCAGCACACTGGGATCTGTGTATCCTTGCAGCGCTGGGAGAAGGGAATCAGCCTCCATTGACATTTGTTATTGAAAACACACATTTCCTTTGGCAGCTGCATGTCACCCTTTTGTAGCCCTGCACACCCTAGATTAGTAGAAGAGAACTCTCAAGGTCTCTTTCTAAGCAAGCCATACATCTGGCTGTAGGGCATTCCACTGGGGCCACAGGAGGCACCCTCAGTGGTGAGTTGCTCGTGACCACCCTGGAGACCTGAGAAGTTCTGGAGGCAGAGTTTTCCTTGGGGGTCCCTGCCCACTCACTGCTACCATTATGGGACAGTGCCAGCCCCCAAAATTCTCTCTGAGGTGCTTGGCCCACAGATTATGCAAAATTCAGTTGTGCATGCACTTTCTCCATCTTTTACCCTGGTGTGTAACTGATGTGAATCAGGCAAAAGCCTGGAAAACTGTGATACAGATGTGCTTTATGTGTCTTCTGTATTGGTGGGAAATACAACCCACATAAGCACGCTATCAGGCCTTGAATCACAGCTGTGCCACCAGACTGGATTTCTTGAGCTTTTTGCTTACAAATATGCTTTAGGAAGAATTTCAGGCACAGTCAACATCCACCTTAAGATCTCCTAACGTAGGAACCAGACCATGTCTCCATTAAATTGTCAGCACCTAATAAAAGGACTAAATAATTCCAACTCACAGGGCCACTGCTGCTCCATAGCAAGGAACCATTATTAGAGGAATCCTCAGGGACAAACTCGGTTGTGGTTGGTCAGTCATTAAATATTCCTATCTGGCTGTTTCCATGCTGTCCAGGACATGAAGCAAATGAAGCCTGGCTGTTACCCAGATGATCCATGATGTCGTGACCAGATGGAACTTTGCTTACAACATGTGTAGGTGCCTACTGGACAATAAACAGGGAGTTACTGGCAAGTTAAAATAATCACCGCCCCCAAAAGAGCTTTCTTTCATTTATGCAAGACAAGCAGAACAACAGCAACAACAAAGGTTAAATGGATGTTTATTTTTTTGTGTTAGAGCTGATTTCTGGTTGTTGCCACTTAACTCAGGATCAGCAAGGAAAACAGCTTTATCTTTGCCCACACATTTGTGGGGTTTATCTTTTTCTCTTGAAATTATTGTGACAACTGCAAACACAGTTTACAGATAAACCAAAAATAATATAGCCACATTTCCATTTGAGGATGGTGGGTGAATTTATATATGAGCACATATGAGTGCTCCTCCCTGCCATGTGCATTTCTGCATGACTGGCCAGCCTTCTTTCCAGTAACTTCACAATGAATTGAACAATTTTAATTAAAAATTATCTGAATCATTACAAATACCATGAAAATAAAATGGCATATATAGAAAAGAGAGAGATGTTTCCTTTCTGCTGAAAGGAGAGCTGTAGCACAAGCTTCACCTTTGCTACACACACAAAATTGGGAAAAAAGGGAGAGATGTGCAGAAACACACACACGTACACTCAGTCTAACTGTTTTAGCTGCAGGAAAAGCCTTATTAGATACAAGAGAAGATGCGATCCTATGGCCATCCAGGCTACAAACAGCCCTACTGCACTGTTTCTCAGAGCATGGATGTGTGAAACCTGGGTGAATCATAGAATATGTTGAGTTGGATGGGACCTTTAAACATCATCTAGTCAAACTCCCCTGCAGTAAACAGGGACATCTTGTACTAGATCATGTTGCTTGGTGTAGAATAGAACAGGACTGGGCAAAGGCCAAAACTTAGGCAGAAATCCCAGTTGTTCTCTGCATGCTCAGCTTATGTATTTGTTAATGAAATCTCTGGTTGTTCTCAACAACAGAAGAGTCAAAACAAAAAAGCCTTTAAATATAATTTCCTCATTCATGACATAAGATGCAGATATTGATCCCAACACCCACACTTTAAATGAAACTTTAATGGAAAGTTGCTTAAATGCCCTTTACTCAGGTCTAGTCCCCAGTTTCAGAAGATGATCACTGATGGGTTGTTTGAGCACACTTAGTTTGCTACTGGTGAAATTCAGCGTGCTTCGCTCAACTAATCACTGTCAAAGATCACACTAATGTGCCCAGTTTTATGAGGTAAGGAACACCCATCAGATCTGTTCCAGCAGCTCAGCTGTGTGGGAAACAACATCCACATGAGAATCTGTAAAGAACAGCTGGTAATTTTTTCAAATACTTCTGCTGGCTCTCAAAGGATTTTGTAACAACATCCTTGCAAGAATAGAAATCCCTGGTTATTTCACAGGAGAGAAGATGGAAAACAGGTGTTTTTAAACATGAATTGTTATTTTCTACACAAATAGCATGATCTACAGAAAGATCATGTTGTTTTCCTGCAATGCCACATTCGTGCTGGAACAAAAACAAATAAATCACAGTCACCAGAGCAAAGGAACTTGGCAGCCTATGCCTTTTAGTGAAGCTATTCCAATGTTAAATGTGTTTCATGCCTTTATCAATTTCATTTCCATATTTTCCTGCTGTTGAACTGTACTTGTTCTGCTAATGTAAATTTTTCTTCTCTTCCTCAAAAAATTATTCTTATTCACAAGCATTATCATCTGTTTGCGAGGTTGAGGGAGAAAAACATTCAAAAAATAACCATTACGTTCATGTTTTCATTTCCAGAAGCCAGAAGGAGAAGCATAAGTCACAGGAAAAGGTGAAGCAACAGTTGATTGTTTTTTGTAATTTTTATTAAAAAACAAGACATCTATAGGCAGACCAAACTTTTTGGACATGAATAGCTGGTGCCAGAATACTACTTATGCCACAATAAAGGAGATGAGCTTTTGCAAGGGGCCATGCTAGAGTTTCCTAAGGAAGGAAGAAAGGGTTAAAAATCTGTGGTTTATCCTAGTCAATGCAGACAACTATAAGTATTAGTGGTTTAGAAATAGTTTCCGAAATTGGAGAAATCCTGTACACAGCAGCTACTCAGAAGAAACCAGGACACTGTCTCCAGTTTTCCTTCCTGCTATAAGCTGCAGGCATTCAAAATTCAGTAGCTTGAGGCAAAACAAGGCAGCACAGCACAGTCAGCACTAGCAGGAGCAAGATATGGTTTTTTAACGAAATTTCAGAGGATTCGGCTGTTGTTTGCATGCTCTGTAGTATGTAATGTCAACTTCTTTAGGAATAGAGGTTCACTTCTATTTTCACAGTTCCGTAGATAATAGAAAAAGGCATTTTGAAACTCTTTCAGGGAAGTGGCAGCTGAAACATTCTGTGCCATGCAGCGCTCTTGCACAACACATGCATTATACATTCTCTAACCAGCCACTGTTGGTGATTTTTGTCAACCTTTATGTATTCTTGAATGACTGAATATCCAAAAAGGCCTTCGTAATCACCTGGTCCATTTCTGTGCACATACTAATTTCTGTCTTACACTTGTTTCTGCATTCATCTGAGAAATTCGGTTAAGAAGTGCCATATTTTCTGGAAAGACGTTTGCTCTTGATTTAATATAAAATGCTAAAGATCCCCCAAATTCCCTGCATAATTTTTCAGATGAAAAAAATACAGATATTAGTATAAAAATATATAAATATCTTTTTTGTGCTGCACCTGTTTACAGTGTTTCCCCTAGACTGAAGTTCTATCAGAAACCCCTTCCACATCCAGGGTGTCCCCAGGTTGCCTTCTGTCAGGTAAACTGCACTAACTGACTTGATTTGATACCTTTATAACAAGAAAAACTTACAGATCTCAAATAACTTTTTACTGGGTGCTGTGCAATTTTTAAGTAATCCAGACAACATAATTATTCACATTTCTCTACATCAATCATTTTGTCTATGGTTAGTTATAATATAGAAGCCCTTCTACGCCATTGTCTTCTGCTCATGTATTCCAGATTTACAATTAGCTCTCTGATGTAGAGCCTCCTATCAGAACCTCTTAAGAATTAGCATCTTCAGTAAACCAGAATGTCCACCCAGTCCTTATCCCCACAATGGCACTTAGGACAGGGTTTATAAATGCCCAGAATAGGGGTCATGCACTCATTAAGATAAAGAGCACACAGAGAGATCCTCTCCTAAATAACAAACCTAGTATCTGCAAAGTACCTCACCAGTAAGCTCAAAAAACTCTCCACCCTGATCCATTACTGGCACCATGTGATGCTAAACAGGTAGAATGTGTGACACCAAGGTTTCTTACCTTACACGAACAACTTCACATACACCTTGCCAAATGTAACTGAATTGAGGGAAAAACATGAAAACATTTAAGACTTTTACTTCAAGTAGCATGCTGGATGTCATCTTTGCAGACATGCTCTCCTGAAGTCACGGTTTCAAGAGAAGTGTATTTTTGACAACTTCTCAAATTTGAAAAGTTTTTCATATAAAACAAAGGTATACAGACATTTATTTGGATACAATTTTGCTAGAAGTAGCACAAAGACTTCAATCAAATAAAAATTCTCACCAGAAGTATATACTTCAGGTAAGTTCAATGCCAACACTGCCAGGTTTTCCTAAGAGCAAACTGTATACAGCTGATGGCTTTGGTCTGTTCCCATATGAAGTTTCATTTTGACTTTGGGTGGAATAAATCTAAACACGTTTGAAGAGAAGCAAGCAAGGCAAAAAAAGTCAGACCTACAAATGCCCATTTTGATCTGCAAGTACTCTCTGGCAGAATGCAAGATCTATAAATTTACTCACTGACACTTTACAGCACTCTTACAGAATTGTCTGAGTTACCAGAAATATAAAGCAAGCCCCAAAGAAAGCAGAGAAGCCACTAATAGCTAAACTGCAATAACAGTTACAAATTCAATCTAGCAGATTCCAATAAAATCTGTCATAATATCAAACCCTTCAAGCTCACACATAGAAATGTTTTCTTCCATAATTATTGTTTGACCTATAGCAATACAATAGCAATTATTAAATCTTGTCATCAGAAACAGGGGAAAATGAGAAAGTGCTAGAGTATGTCACCTGTTAAAGCTCATTTGATAAGGCTAGCAGCAGGACCAGAAATTAATCTCTGGCTCCTGAGTCTTCAGCTAGTGCTTTCCCCTTCTTGTGGTATTTCCTTTACTCTCTAAATCAAGCTATTTCTTATCAGATGTATTGTCAATGCTAAAACTCTAGAATTCCAGTTTTTAATAGTCCCTCAGTCACACACAAAATATCATACCTAATACAAATTGCTTTCCAGTTCAATCTGACAGCTGACACTGGGGGCACAGGATGACAATGGAGGAAAAAACACATAATGATGCACACTGGGAACTCTAAGCAGCAGCAGAGTCCTTAGCTTATGAGTCCTTCTTAGGATAAAAGGGAATGAATCACTGTAACAGGCCACTACAGTCTTCCATGCCAATGCAGGAGGATGGGAGGGTCAATTTGCAGGGTCAGAGTGCTGAGAAGGGAGACAGTTTCCATTTCCCCGTGTACTTGGATCTTATCACACCTTGCATATGGCTGGTTAGCAGAAGGATGCTGAACAAATGGCCATGGCAGAAAAGCTGCCCCAGAGAAAGACTCATGGATGAGTGAAAAGATGTTTCAGCTGTGCATTTTCACAAAACAGTTATGTCTCCTCAACCCTGACATTCAGTAGCACAGATAAATAAATCTAAACTACAAGAGGAAACTAAAAACAGACATGCTTCAGATGTTAGCAGCTGAATACCGTGGATGCCAGGAAACTGCTGGGTTAGCTATTGCAGTCTTGCTCATGAAGGGCTTCTCAAATGTACCTTCAGAGGAGGTAGCCACTAATGAATTACAATAGAGAGGCTTAAATTCCCCTTTCCTTCTCTAAGAAAGAGAAGCAATGGGATTTAGAAGAAGGGGAAAAATCCCTTAGGATGTAACAGAAGCTGCTGTGAATGCCAGTAAGTGTGGGGGAGTGGGAGGGAAGCTGGAGCAGTTGCAGAGCCATGCTGGGCAGATGACTTGCCTGTGTCATCATGGGAAAGAGGAGATCAAGTCAGATGAAATTATAGCTAAGGAGCAAAAGTCCTTGCAATCTTTGATAAATCTGAGCCTCCCAGATGAACACACAAAAAAACCCCCCAAATTGAACAACAAAAAAGCTCCCTCTACTGCCTGAAACATCATGTCTCTTTTCACAGGTCATACCAGCAAGTTAGGTTTTTCACTGACATACTTGGGCAGCTCTTGAAATCCCATAGAAAAGTATCTTCTGCACTCTTGCCTCTAGAAAGATGGAATTGTTTTAGTCATTCCACTGCCAGCTTGCACAACTGAGGCTGGTTTGGGCATTATTGTTAGTTACCCTTTGTTAGTTCTCATATGGCCTCTTCACAGCTTCCTCTATTCACAAACCTGACCTCCATTGATTTAAAAATGAGCAGGAAGTCTGACTCATCAGGCTCATAAGAAGGAGAACACAGACATACTCAGTCATCATAACAGCCACACAGAGAGACATACACCAAGATGCAGAGGCCCTCTCTTCTCAGCTGCTTAGCTCTGCTCCTTACCCAAGATATGTCAGGTATCTTCACAATCAGGTTGTGAGGAGTATTTTGGCTGCAGACCAGAAAAAGAAGAGCACACAGGAAAAGAAGAGCAGTTCATTCATTTTCATCTGGAAATACATGCTGGTCTGTATGCTGGTTTTAATCCTTAATTTCTACCTGCTTGCATCCTTTTTCCAGCAACAGTAGCTGTAGAGACTATGGCTCTTAAGGCATTAATCACAGCCACACATTTAAATAAAGCAGCAATTTGATAATTTACTTTGTGATAAGTGACTGAATCTAATAATGTATTTTTTAAGCTTTGAAACATAAAAGTAGCTAACATTAGTCTTTCAGCAGAAAGCTGAATATCTTGACTCTATTTTACCAGCCAAATCACTGATCTTTAGAATAGCAGCAAACTCCACTGGCAACAGCTTGTCTGTCATTTCCATCTCTTGAGTAAAAAATATCCACTTCCTCTTCGGTCAAAATCATTCAAAGACTTAGCAATGACTGTAGGCCTCTGGGACTACATCCCTGCCATTAAAAATTAAGTCATTATTTCTGGCTTCCTTTCAGACCTATTCCTTATTTGTATAACCTGCAGATTATTTCATGCGTTATAAGCCAAAGACAGTCCCTTCCCAGCCACAGCAGGAACAAAACAAATACTTAATGTTCCCTTCTTCAAAATTTTGCTATTTATTGCATTAACAGAATATCAAGACGTGGCTTGAAGAGCATGTTTCACGATCTCAGTGCATGGCAGGCAGCCAAAAAAAAATATCAAACCAGACATATTTTTGGCCTTTGCTCAAAAGATAAAACAACTCACAGAATATACAGGAACCATTTAGCAGCCCATATCTGCTGTTATTTACTGAACATACATTTATTCGTTTTGACTCTAACTTAGGGAAACTTACAATGATTTTGGTTTTGTTTATGAACACAAATCAAGACTGAGTCATGGTTTCTTTTCTACTAGAACTTGAACATCCCCAGAAGAAGAAATGTCTTTTCTATTGTCTTCAAGTATTTTCCAAAGCAGTGTTCTTCCTATAATGTTCCTGTTCTTTGTTTTATTCTTTATGATTTTTTTCTTCTGCTCATAGTTTGTTTTTTTCTACTTCTCCTTCCTGTTAGTCATCTGCCTCCAAGTAGTGTTTCTGCAGGGATACCTGCTCATAGCCACATGCCCCTTGCCACCACATTCACAAACCTCAGCTTCTGACTTGCAGAGCCTGTGTTTGGACAGGAGGTCCCACTTTTTCAGCCAGAAGAAGCCAGATGGAGATCTGCCAGTGCATACTGATCCTTGTGTAAGGGTAATTGGGAGGAGGGTGTCAAGTCCTTTAAGGGCATCTGGTCAAGCACCTTCTACAATGAAGGAAAGGGATAATATGAGAAGGATGAAGCCATAAACAAAATATACAGTGACACAGATCTGACCAACAAATGGAAATGGAGGCAATGATGGGGACAAAACCTGGTCAGTCACACTATTTGATGAAGGAGCGCTAGAGTGTGGGAAAGTTCCTTCCACCAACGTTTTCCATTCAGGGACCTTGTTACTTGGGAAACCAAGAGGAAAAGCGTAGAATCAGTAGTAAAAAGACAGAAACAGATGTGGGAAAACAGTGACAAAACCCAACCACACTAATTGATAGGTTACCAAAAAACTACTCACGCAACTTCCCGGAAGACCTACTAGGACTTTGCAACAGCTTGGACTGCAAGCCAAGGTAGGTCTGCTCAGCAAGTGCTGTGGGAATGGGTAAAGCTCCTGGGGGACATGCAGAGAAAGGAGCACAGGGAGGAACAAAGAGGTTGGAAAAAAGAGTAAGAAGGGGATTGAGCAGATGTAAAATGGGTCTGATCAATGAGTTTGTCTGCCAGAGCCCTGTGCATGATCACAAAAGGCTGTCCTTTACAGGAGTGAGAGAAGCAAGCAAAGGGCTCTGCATTGGTGGCTGCAGAAAGGATGTGAGTCACACCTTGCGTGCTTCGGGAGAGGGTCTGTATCTCCCCCAAGCTGAGTGTGAGTTGGGGTGCATCTGTGCTTACCAGCATGCTTTAAGTTGGATCAGTCAGCAAGTAATAGGGCCTCATGTCTGGGATATCAGGGAGTCACTGCTGCTATACCTGAGGTGAACTGGGAGCAGAGAGTGATGAGTGTGTGAGCTTGTGATTACTTGCAGTGAGCCTCAACATGGACCAGCTGATGAGCGGGAGATCTGTGAGGGAAATAAGGGGACAGAATGCAGGCAGGGGTGCTGAGTGGGCAGAAGGGTTGTGCTGATGCTCAAGGAATCTGTGAATGCTCATGTTTATGAACCCAGAGTGTGATGTGTGTGCCTGCACAACACACCTTCAATCTCTGCTTGCCCCAGAGTGGGACACCTGGCTACCCATATTTTTATATGAGCGCTACCTGTGGGTGCCTTTCAAGACAAGAGGTGGCCACTCTCATAACATCCCTTTATCACCTTCGTTCCCGCTCAGGGGAAGATCCTGGTCTGCAGCCCATTGCCATACAGGAGAGCTCAGAGGGCTCTTAGGCAGTCCACTACTTATGAAGTAAGATATTTGACATACAGTCATATTCTCATGGGAACAAAGTATCTAGGTGTGTCCTTCAAACAGAATTTTCTCTGTTAGTCGGCTATCTTCCAAGGGTCAGCAGCTGATCATCACAACTCCCACTGACAACTATGGCTTGAGCAAGAGTTGGGAGAGAGGACGGAAAAAAAGGGGAAAGCACACTGCCACAAAGCCTCATTATTTATAATTCTATTTTGAATACTCCCTATTTAGATTTACATGAAATTATACTTATTTTGAATTGCTTTAATTAATACTTACTCTGAATATATGTGATGGTTCTGTTACAAATTTTTAATCACTAGCTACCACACAGAATTTTAGTGTCTCCCACTGTGATACTTTGTTCATGCTGTGTGCTCTGTATAAGACTGATTGTCATAACCGAATAATTATATGTCTTCAAAAGTGCTACATGCAGTATCTCTAAAATATAGCTAATATTTGGCAATTATTTTGCATGGGATTTTCCACATCAGTCAGAGACACTGGGTTATTGTAGGAGAACAAAGCACCAAATATTCTGCTTCTGAGACTGAATTCTTTATCAGAAGATATTTTTAAACCCAGATTAATGGCACTTCTTTCCAGAATTACAGAAGACGTGATCTTTCTGGTCCATTTCAAACCAAGATCCAAACCAAATGTAAATACACAGAAGTTAACAAAGCATAGAGCTTTTGACTGCTCTATAACTTTGTCTATTGTGCTTTTCCTTCCTGTGGTCAGGGAAGGAAACGCTTTGACAGCCCCTCCTTACCTCAGTAAGGGTTTGCATTATAACTTGAAGTTTAAAGTACAAAAGACTACTATTAAGAGAAAAAAGAAAACACAAAACAATCCATGTCCCAAATGCAGTAACTTTTCTACTTCTACCTTTTCTTAGAGTTTCAGAATGTCCTTATGTATTTAAGAAAGAAGCTCCTGGGTTTTCGTCTTTCACCTCATTCAGAGTTCCAACTAAACTTAGGCCCTCTCCTTTTACTGACAAAGGTAAATTACGCTCTTTTCTGTCCCAAAATCATCAAGGTATCTTTCCAAGCCCAAGAGAAGACAAGCTGTCATGTAGAAGCTGGTCTGCATTACTGTCCTTTACACTAGCCTTATTTCTGGGTGCATATCAGAACATACATGCATTGGACTAACACAGCTCACAGAGGACAAGAGGTCATCTGCCAACAAAGCAGCTACAGCAGCTGTCACACTGAAAACACTAGCCTTTTAGATACTCGTCCAAGTATCTCAATCTCATATCCCCATCTTCTTGATCCTTCCTAGCTACTTTTCTCTTTGTTTTCTTTTACCTCACAATCCAGACAGGCACGTTCCTCAGGCTCAAATAACCTGCTGTCTTTGATTTGGTGGTCGACTTCTAAGTAGACTTCATTGCCGCTGCTGCTCCAGTGGAGAGGTGACCACCAAGATAGCTGCAGCTAGCCCAAAACCAGCATTTGGTGATACCACCATTTCCATGGTGCATTTTTATTTACTTCCTTCAGGATTCAGTGCAGGAGTAATTACAGAATAATGCATTCAAAAGAGCTTCAATCCTAGGATATAGGTAATTTCCTGGGCATGGAACATCTTCTTTCACTTCTGGAACAAGTGATACGATAGAACTCTCTGATATGAGCACAGCTTAGACTGCTTCAGATTTCATTGCTTCAGTTCTCTGGTTCCTGGAATGGATTCCCAGATCCTCTTCCCGGCTTTGGAGAGAATGGCTAACTGAGAAAAATCAAAATGGATAAAAATTATAAATTACTTCTAAAGAGTTAAGAATGATGCTCCTGAAAGATCAAAATGTGTATTTTTAACCTAGGTCTGTGTAAGATTAATGAACTTCCTGACAGATTAATGAGATCTACAGAAGCTAAATGATCATTAATGAGTACTTATTTTTATTTTGGGGGCTGGTGTTGTCTGATTATTTGCACCTTTTGAAGGTGCACCATGACTGGTGCTTTTGATACTGGTGAAAAGCTCTGTTTAGAGATAGCTTCTTTGTGTCTGTGATTTCTCTTTGTGATAGCATTTCAAGAAAAGCTGGCACTACCTTTGGAATACACTTTTCCCAAGGGCATTCTTCCACAGCCTCATACAGGCTCCAAACTCATATCCAGTCTGATATTGTATCTATCTTAGTTCCCTGGGCAGTATTTGATAAGAAAAACTCGGGAGGTCAAGAAAAGAAAATGGCTTGCGAGAAAGCATGTAGGAAACTGCAATGACTGGCATGATGAATTAGAGGAGCAGGCATTTCACACTGAGTTTATGACCCTGTCCAACAAAACCTCAAGTAGCGTTACTGCACATGCATGTGAACTCAGATACATGAACTCTCTGACACAGTGCTAAAAAACAAACAAGCAAACAAACAAGAAAGCAAAAGGATGTGAAAACTTGTTCCACAATATGAAAAGTTGTTTATCTTGTGAAGTGTCTTCTCACAGAGAGGCATGTGACCACCACTTGGGCTAAGCAGGAAAAAAGAGTACAAAGGAGAAAGTTTCAAGACACTTTACATCACAGTGACCAATTTTTTCTTCTCTTTCCTGATGTGTAACAATTTAAGACAAAGAAAAGTTAAATCAGTTCTCTACAGAGAAATTAAAGAAATGTGGTTTCAGTTATGTTTTCCTCAGCATGCATTCTAGGTGTGCCATCAGATCCCATGTAGACTGTGCAGCCAGTGGAGTCCCTTCCTCCCTCCCCCCAAAAAAAAAGCTGCAATTCCCTTGTTTTCACCCTTCATAATTTTCCATCACCCCTGTGCAGTATTGTTACACAAAACCTTCAATCTTACTAAGCTCTGCTGTTGTGACTCCTACCTAAGGCACACTATCAGCCCTTGATATGACTGTCAGGATATCCAAGTTCTATCAGGCATGGTGATTCCTTGTTTTTATTCACTTTTGTGTGAAATGACATTTCAACTCCAGAATCATTTAGGTTGCAAAAGATCCTTAAGATCATTGAGTGCAAATATTATCATAAAATTGCCAAGGTGACCACTTAAACTATGTCCCTAAGCATCAGGTCTACACATCTCTTAAATACCTCCAGGGATGGTGACTCAACCACTTACCTGGGCAGCCTGTTTTTGGTGAATAGATTTTCCCTAATATGCAACCTAAACCTCCCCTGGTGCAACTTGAGGCAATTTACTCTCATCATCATGCACTAGAAAATGCATTGTAGGAAGTTAATGCATTTGAGGAAGTTAAAATAAAATCCACATGCCAGTGAGCAGCCAGTATTTTAATCAAAATAGTCACATCCCTGCTGATTGTGAAACTCATGACCACACCTGCAAGAAGCACAAAGGTTAGTCTGTGAGTGCGTGCAGTGTTCCTACATAATGCTAAGCATGGCATCATGATCAGTACAACTGTGAGGAGTTACTCGCTCCCTAACCCACACTGACTCTACAACCCACAGCATCACCTCTATCACCCGTGGGGACACCATCAATTCTGAGGCTGTCACAGTGGGGTGTTTCCTTCAGCGTTCAGTGCTGGCTTGTGATCTCTCCTCACTCATTCATTCCATCCTGCACAGCAAACCAGTTTTGCTCATACAGCTGTTGCGCAAACCCAGATGAATGCAAGTAAAGCAATTCTTCGTGTTCTTCAGGGTACAAAGTTTGGACAGCTCAGGGGAACAGCTGAAGTTGCTTTTCCAAGCAAGAGGAGAGAAAGGGAAGCATGATGACCCTGACAAGTAGTTATTTCCTCTTCTCTGTCTGAAAACCGGGAAGAAGCATGGGTGTGCTGCCAAGCATTATTTCTTTTATCTGACTGGAGCTTAAAAAGCTGATAAATCCCTCTTACAGTGGAGAGGTTTCTTCAGTGGCCTCATCTGGCCATTCATTGAATGGCTGAGGTGCAGACCTGTCTAGCATTGGGACACAGGCATGCAGCACAGGTACAGGAGGGTGGAAAAATCTGCAATCTCCATCTTGCTTGGCAGCACTTCATGGGGCTTTTTTTAAGTGTGTTTGGAAAATTCCTTCTGCCTGAGGTTGATGTGTTCAGAAAGGATTCGGAAGTGTCCTGAAAAAGAATTTACTTTATTCGAATAAAGGGAGAGTCCACTGACACAATCCTCAGATGGGGTCTCTCAAATTGCTGGAGGACGCTGCCGCTTTCAATCCCAATTCCTAGCCGTAAATGTCCCTCTCCCTTTAACACTGGCTCCAAGGTAAATGGGATTTACAGACTCCCAGAGGTGCCTACTACAGGGAAAATTAAACCCTTGTCACTGATATCAAAGCCATGTTTGAAATATGTAATTTGGTTTTGTTGACATCTGTTGTAATTTCCATGTGCATCCTATGCCTTGGTGCTATCTGTGCTTACATTGTTTATTCCTAATTAGTACCTTTGGCTGGATGGCTAATCTAATTTCTTCGGTTTACTAAGACTTTCTTATCATTTGTAGAAACAGCCTGATCCTTATCCTATCAATCCCTCCCCTTTTATTTTTTTTTAAGAATTGTCTCTACAAAGTTCTATTACCATCAATTCAATCCTTTCTTTTTGGCTCATTATTGGTTTTGGAATGATTCGCAGGGACATTATCCTTTGTCCTCCTGCACCTAATTCCATTACTTTGGACACAGCTACTACTTGCATCCCTTAACCACACAGTGGATGAGCTGCATAAAGCAAGGTATCATACATGGTATAAATATAAGAGCTATTATGGCACAAAGAAGGAAAAACAACATGTGTTTAATCCATGAGCCACAAGGCAGCCATGAGAACATCTTGAATTCCATTCCTTTCCACATTTGAACTGGTACATGAGCTAGTTTTCTCATCCCTTTTGTAATTTGTTTTACCACCTTTCCATGATCATCGATTTTGAAATAGCAGTTAGATTCATTTAACTTCCCACAAGCCCTCCCTTCTTCAGCTAACAAGTAATCTAGGACCATCTGATGTTGGAAAATAGCATTCCTCATTTGAGTAGATTGGTCTGCAAGAAGGTCAAGAGCCTCAGCTGTCTGATTGGTTAAGATTTCCAGAAGAGTTTGCAACCTAATTATCATGTTTAAGTTATATAGGCTCCCTTGCCCCTAAGACTATCTCATTGGGGTTCCAGGTTGCTGGTCCATAATGCTGTATAATTCGTTCTGGTGGCCATTCATCCTTTCCCCATGACTAGGAACTACCTTTTGTTAAAGTCTCAATTGACTGCTTCTCTCTTGTTAATTATTCACATACTTAAATTCCCAACTCATTTCCCTGGACTTGTGGTAGTAAGAAGAATAATGGTCTAATGTATTCTACATAGCATATTCCTGACCAATTTGGAGGCAGTCTTCAATATGCATGGTGCCCACAGATCCAGTAATGGACCAAGCTCTGGTAGTAAATGGGCCATCCCATGAATCATGACCTCCTGAACTATCATAGTACAGAGTTGTCCTGCACCCCAATAGTCCACCTTGTATGTTAAAGTCACCGTAGGAATCACAGGACATACATTCAAAGGCCCTTGCATCTGGGTGCCATTTGCAATTACACCCCCCATTTTCCCTTAGTTAGATTTGTGCTGGACCAAAATTTACTAAAATTGGTGCTGGCTCCCTTTGAATCTCACCAGGCCCATTGATAAACTTTTATCACATGGTTTTGATGAATAGTCCTATCTCACTGACAAGCCAGGAATAGAGAATTCTTCAAACCCCTTTCCTTGTCTGCTTCAGAACCTCCTTCCTTGTCTGATTTCTTCCCCCACTCCTCTACATCCATCCAGCCACAGCTCCCCAAAGGTGCACTTTACTCAGGTGCCACTAAGGAGCTGCACATGTGACTGGTTCCATCTTGTTTGGAGATGACACCAAGCTGTGTGGTGCAGTTGATACACCTGAGGGAAGGGATGCCATCCAGAGGGACCTTGACAGGCTTGAGAGGTGGGCCCAAGCCAACCTCATGAAGTTTAACAAGGCCAAGTGCAAGGTCCTGCACCTGGTTCGAAGCAATCCCAAGCACAGATACAGGCTGGGTGGAGAGTGGCTTGAGTGCAGCTCTGAAGAGAAAGACTTGGGTGTGTCAGTTGATGACAAACTCAACATGAGCCAGCAGTGTGCACTCGCAGCCAAGAAGGCCAACCAAATCCTGGGTTGCATCAAGAGGAGTGTGACCAGCAGGTCAAGAGAGGTGATTTTGCCCCTCTACTCGGCACTGGTGAGACCCCACCTGGAGTATTGCGTCCAGTTCTGGAGCCCTCAACACAGGAAGGACATTGAGCTATTGGAGAGGGTCCAGAGAAGGGCCACGAAGATGATCAAAGGGTTGGAGCAACTGCCCTATGAGGACAGGCTGAAGGAGTTGGGGTTGTTCAGCCTGGAGAAGAGAAGGCTCAGAGGGGACCTCATAGTAACTTATCAGTACCTGAGGGGGTCCTACAGAAAGGCAGGGGAAGGAATTTTTAACATAATATCGGATGGGAGGACTAGAAACAATGGATATAAATTAGAGGGGGATAGATTTAGACTAGACATAAGAAAGAAATTCTTTACAGTGAGGGTGGTGAAATACTGGAACAGGTTGCCCAGGGAGGTTGTGGATGCCCCCTCTCTGGAGGTGTTCAAGACTAGGCTGGACAGGGCACTGGGCAGCCTGGTCTAGTGGGAGGTGTCCCTGCCTATGGCAGGGGGGTTGGAACTCAATGATCTTTAAGGTCCCTTCCAACCCAAACTATTCTATGATTCTATGTTCCTCTTTCTTGTGCTCCAAAGTCCAGCATTGAGGGGGCCACAGACATCTCAACCTGAGTATGATGAATCCACCCATCATTCAGCTGTATGTAGTTAATAACCCTTGGTACAGTTTGTGCCACTTTGCCAGTCTTTCATCAGGATCCAGTCTCCTGGCTGTGTGCCACGAGCAGCAAAGTCCAAAGGCAGAGTTTGTGCCAGCTGAATATCCTGTCCAAGTGATTTCACTACAGACAGTATCCTGCCCACATATTGTTTACATCACTTATTTGTACCTTCCCACCAGAGGAAGAGATTGCAAACATTAATTCAAAGGGGGAGAACTGATACCTCCTCTGGGATTTGCATTTTTTCTAGATAAAAGATGCTTCATTTTTCCATTCATATTCTTTTATTTTTCCCGAACTCAGAGGATCCTACAAATAACATAAATCCCATTGTGTTCTTAAGGCCACCACAATCCCTTGAAGAAATTTTATTCAGTAAACTTAATTCCCTTAAGTCCATTGCCTCCATGATTCCATAATAATTCCATACCTTTGAATCATTTGTTCCAGAGGCAATTTGATAACTGATGCTGAAGCAACTGGAAATGCTTCTGATCACCCTATTAACTAGCATACTATTACCAAAAGAGATTTAAACCTTCCTGGTTTGGGCATTTCAGGGAAAGCTACCTGACATCACTGGAATGGGTGCACAGCCCAAGTTCTCCCCCTCTAGATACCTATCTTGTAGCCTCGTTATTTACCTTAGCACATATCATGCAGCCTTCAACCACTTGCCCAAGGCTGCATACATTTTGAGGAAGATCCCGAAAACCTCAGTGATCCCCTTAATGGACCTGTTTCAGTACTTGCAAGGCTGAAGCTTTTGGTACCCTTTGTTTAACATTCCTTGTAAACCAATCATTCCCCCTTTTCCCTACTCCACAATCTTTGATCATCTCTAATTCCTCTGGGGGAAAACACATTTCCTCTGGCAGCATTTGAATTGCTGGGAGCAAAGGTCAGCAGGGATAGGGAGGCGATTGTCCCACTCTACTCGGCTCTTGTGAGGCCCCATCTGGAGTACTGTGTCCAGGTGTGGAGCCCTCAGTACAAAAAAGACATAGAGATTTTGGAAAGGGTCCAGAGGAGGGCCACGAAGATGATCAGGGGACTGGAGCACCTCCCCTATGAGGACAGGCTGAGGGAGTTAGGCTTGTTCAGCCTGGAGAAGAGAAGGCTGCGGGGTGACCTCATTGCAGCCTTTCAATACCTGAAGGGAACCTACACCCAGGAAGGGA
>VZTY01025331.1:0-12713 GCA_013400935.1 Turnix velox
TTGGGCCTAAACCAGGACAAGAATACATATGGCTGCATACCCTTAGTTAAGCACATTTTTTTTCTACATGATGTTTGCTTGCTCTATATGTACCACATTTGTTTGTCATGAGTGAGTGTAGATGTCAGCATTTTCTCTCTCTGTTACCTGATTGCCTCATCGGACTCATTTCCAGGACTAAGCTTTGTCTCATACTAAAAATTTGAAAGAACACTTCCTGGCAGGCATTGAAGCCCATCTGGAAAGACAAATGGGAGACTCTCAGGTAGGACACAGTAACACTTATGCCAGTGCCTCATCTGGAAATTGGAAGAAGCATCTGTTCTTCATTAACATCACTACTATGGTTAATGTGTAGCAGGTGTGCAAGTGTGTAGCTGAAATCTGATAAAACACCTGTCTTTCATTTCAACATTAGAACAGTGTAGTGTGGGATACTATCCCTCAGGTATGTTTTATCCTGCCTTGAAAGCCATAGTAAGTATTGCCCTGTAATTATGAAACCAGAGCTGTGAAGAATTCTTTAATAAATTACACCTAATTAATCTGAAATTACCTTTAATTCATGGTAAAAAGAATGGCTATGCTCTGTTCTATAACACCTTCTTTTTTATCTTTATGCAAATATGATTACACGCTATCAAACTGGCAAAACCAGTCAGAGTAAGCAGCTGCAGCTAGATCCCTGGTTAAAAAATAGGAACTTGACATGTGCCAAAAGTTATGATTTCTGGAATGCTGCATCAAAAATTCCAATTCATTCCCTAACAAACAGACCCTAACAGTAATTTTTTTCCTCCCACTCAAGCCAGGATTGTTTGGATTTAAGGTGTTGGTTCAGTCCATTATACAGACCAGAAACAGTAGAGGAGATTGGTTCTGTATCTGAAATTCTTCAAATACACTGAGTATTTGGAACATGAGCTTGAGCTTATGTCTCTGTTTACTTCCTCAGGGTGCTAAAATACAGTTTATGGATCTTGCCGAATTAACTTCTTCCTGAGTAAGATACCGGTTCGTAGACATATACAACTCTCCCATTTTTTTACTGTTGACATTCTCAATTTCAGACAAGGTGTCCATTCATATATGCTTGAAAGATAAATTGTTCAGAAACAGAATCTAATACAGAAAGGCAAAATATGAACTACTTCACTATATAACTGCACCCAAAAATATTATTTAATGAGAAAAATCTTTTCTCAAACAAATGTAATTCACACCCATGTCATATGCTGGAAATTGTAGATTTCTTTCTGAAATAAGGGTGTCATAAATTGTTTTTTCTACTTCACTCTCCTGCAGTCACTGTGATATATAGAAGACTTTTAAACCATTTTCTTGTAAGATGACTAGTTGATATAAATTCAAATCCCTAGTATCACCCTCCCAAAGACCAGTAACAGTGTGGTTGACTTTTAAGGAATTTTTACACAATACAAGATTTTTCCTCTCAGCAGATGAGTTCTGCAGTTAGGACAAACCTAGTCTATCTAATAACATTTACTTTTCTTTTTTCCTTCTTTTCTTCTTTCCTTCTTTTCTTCTTTTTTTCCTTTTTCTTCTTTCCTTCATTTCTTCTTTTTTCTTTTCCTTCTTTTCTTCTTTCCTTCTTATATTATTTTCAGGTAGGTTGTGGAAATTATATTTCGTGTTTAAACAATATACCATAAACCAAGATCTCAATCACAAGTACACCTTTAGACATCACCGAGAAACAATGAATCCTGATACTTCCAGGTGTCTCCTTGCATGTCAGATATACCACTCTTAGGGTCTGTCTTTTCATTGAGAATTTGTCTTGTCAGAAGGTTCTCTCAGAAACTTAGATGAATACAGTCACAAAGCAGTTAAAACATGGAATAGCAGCTAGGACTAATCTTTATGTTATTTTACTGTTCAGCATTTATTTATTTTAAAAGAAAGGCTTTCAGATGGCTCTTTGGAAAGTAAACTGAACTCCCTCTAAGCAATTTTATTTATAGAGTTTCCTTTTGTCCAGTATAAGATGCAACCAGTGGGCCATAAATCAGTTTTCACAGTTCTTCTAGTGAAAACATTCCCTTCTCATTTAATGCTTCCAATGCAGGATCATGTTCCCTTCTGTGCAGAAGGAATGTCTGAAACACACAGACTCAACTGCTATAATCGCAACCAGTCTGCTTCTATAGTGTTTTCAGCATTTTTAACATTTCAGTACCTTTTGGTAAAGGTATCATAAGTGTATCACCAAGCAAAGGATGCCCTCATTATTTTTAATAAGTTATTGACTTTCTTGTAGCAATCAGAGCAATTCATTGTGCAGCAACAGTGCCAGAAAACTTACAGGTATGCTGATCTGCAGCATTTTGATAGTTTACTTGGGCAGGTGGTGGAAGAGAGGCAGTGAAAAAAGCTCCGGTCGCCTATACAAAACAACATTAATCTGTTACTCAGTTAAACAACTTTAGATATAGCTCAGACTCAGTGACTTCTCATTTGAGGTTGTTACTAGGGAGAGTATGGTGGTAGAAGGAAAAGACTGAGTGTATCAGGAGAGCTTTAAAGGGTTAAGCATATCAGTATTGCTCTGGGCACAGCCATCATACAGCAGTTTTTGCTCTTTGCATGGAAAATTTCATTCTGGAAGCTTGCATCCCAAACCCAGTAATAGGCAAGCCCTTAACACCTTTACCTACTAATCCACAGTTTTGTTTGGGCCAGCTGTTGCACAGCCACGGCTGCTTCCTTCTTACAAAATTCTCTGTTCTAGAGCCAAATCTTGAAGTTTCCCTCCAGCCCAGCCTCAGACCAAAAGCCCCAAGGTACCAGTATTCTCGGCATCACAGGAAACCAAGAGTACTTCCTAAGGCAGTCACGTGTAAAGGATTTGTGCTCTTTTAATTATTTCATCCTTTATGTACCTGCACATACCAGATACACATCCACAAAGAAAGCAGCATGGCAAAAAATACTACCTTTATACATCTTTATCACTTTTTGTGATAATTTCACTAGCTTCTGACTTGGATATTTCTGGTCTTTTTTTCCTTTTCTTCTAGTGGAAAGATGGTAAAAGGATTATAGTTTTCACCTTACATGGCAATTATTTTAAGTTGCTGATAAGCAGGTATTTTTAAAAACCATGTTATTTTTGGTCCAAAAATAGAACTGGAAATTAAATATCTGTTTAATTCAAATACACATAAAATCTCTCAGAGAAACACCTACTTTAATGCCTGTTCCAGGCACATGGCTGATATATTTCTAAGCTAATTGATTTCTAAGTGTGTATTTAAACATGAATTTATGTGTGGATACATTTTAAGAAAGAAACATAATTATATTTATGGCTGAATTAATTCTGGATCCTGAAAAATATTTTTATGCAACATAAATAATAGAATCGGGTTTCTTAGTAATACATGTGTCAAGCTGTTGAAGGCTATGAATACTCCAGAAGTGAATGCAACACTTCGTCTTTAAGTCTGGAGAGGTATTCTATCACTGAGGGCCTTGTGACCAATTCTGAGCTGTTGTTAGACAGATACTGCAGGAACTGCAGGGAAGTCCTGAACTGATAAACACAGTTTTGTTCCCCAGGCCATGTGCTTAAAAAAATAGAGGTGTTTGCCAGTCTAGAGCAATGTTTAGTTCTACACAGCAGCATGCCATTCTCTTCTGGCTTCATGGGAAATCATATCAATTCTTTCTTTATTCAAGAGTTTCAGTTTAACCATTTAGTTAAGCTGTGGAGTTTTATGAAGCATAGGAACTTTATTCTTCAGAGTAAGCAAGAGAAATGGAACAGCATTATTCCTCAGTCTTCTATGAGCGTGCACCATATAGGTATAGCTATTTTTGACATTCATACTTTTACATAGGTATCCCAGCAACTGCAACAATCCACTTAAGCTGATATTTGCTCTAAAACAATCAGGAGGAAGGACTTGGATGCTTGCCAAAGATCCAGCTAGCAAGTGTCAGAAGGACTGTATGCACAATTCTCCCAACCAGTGGCCATATCCACTTTTAATCATTTACTTCATACAGTAGTGACTCATCTTTTTCAACGAGATACAGAGTAAGACCTAGCGCTATTTAAGCATTCAAAAAAAATTCAGTATAAAATTCCTGTGCTACTGTTAGTTTTATGCTGGTTCCTTAAGACACAGGATTTTGATGAAGAAAGTAGAAGATGAGGTGTTCCCTTCCACTTAGAATGCCTGTTTCCAGCAGTTGCTGTCAAATTAAGGCAGGCTTGGAAGGCAGAAAAAAATTAGACTAAATTTTGTTGTGATTGAATATTACCAAAATGCAAGTGATTTCACAGGAGCCTCAGAGTTTTTTCCTGAATCTTATTCTTATGCAGACACATGGACAGCATATATATATATGTAAAAATACATTTGGAATGTATTTTTATTTTGCAAGTAGTTAAGCAAATTTATATATATTTAGTTTTTGTAAAAAATTACACATACACAAAAAAGTCCTCATATGTAGAGCTCTGAAGCTGTGAGTTACAATTCTGTTGGTTTTTAGTGGATGGAGGAGAAGACACTATTCACCTCCCTGTCTCTCAGTTCTTGACACATTCAGTTCACTCCTCCATGGTTCCAAGAGCTACTTAAGCCAATAACAACAACTAGTACAGTGATTAGCTGAGCCTGAGCTCATGTTTTGGCAAGTTGTTTTCATACTCCAGTTGAGGAAGATTTTTGAGGTGGCTTTCATACAAAATAAAGTTATCCAGAGATGCTCAGCAGGGCATTCTCCAAACAGTTCCATTACATTCCTGTAATAGTGAAAGAGTTATTTCAGGATACCTCCTATTTTCATGACCAGACCCCACATGAATCAGTACCATATCCTAACAAGTGTCTCTCCAACTGAAGAGATCAGGGTCCAAATCTCTTCACTATTTTTCAGCCAGAGAGGAAGCCAAGCTAGATATCTTGCCTTT
Source organism: Turnix velox (assembly GCA_013400935.1). Taxonomy (NCBI): domain Eukaryota; kingdom Metazoa; phylum Chordata; class Aves; order Charadriiformes; family Turnicidae; genus Turnix; species Turnix velox. The sequence continues at coordinate 4,946 of VZTY01025331.1, forward strand.
GACATTCGTGAAGCAAGGAACCAGGATCTGCAGACTATCCACAGTAAAATATATTTAACCACCATCTACAGATTTCTCATGTTGCTGCTTGGAAATCTTTCTCAATAAAACCCAAGTGTGATGCATAAAAAAATTGCACATGCCAAGTTGTTATGCAGCTCCAACAGAACAATAATTTAATTACACTATGGTCTGTCATAAAGACTTAAATTCTAAGTGCTAGAAATGCTTTATTTACTATGTGGTTTGGAGCCAGGCAGAGGAGAATATGGAAAACTATCCAATGTGAAAGACAATTAAAGAATAAGACATGATAAAGCATGTGTTATTACAGTAGTTTCTACACCCTACTTGTTTGAGCTTACCAGCCTAAGATACGACACTGTCTTAAAGACAAGTTTACTCATTCTTTATATTTCTTCAATTTGATTTTGGACAATGCAACTTGCAATGTCTTCACATAAAGTGTTTTTCAAAGTATGAACCACTACCTAGTAAAGAAGGGTGTGGAAGACCGTCTCTTCCCTCTCATTGACACCATGCTAGTTAAGCTTCTGCTCCAATACACTCCTCTTTTCCTACAATACCGTTAGGCCAGAGAAGACCTGCCTTTGAATGGGGATTTTCAGTTTTCTAGCAGTTCAAAACCACATATGGTTTTCCTTTGGCTTGCTGTGTGAACAGGACTATGTGTCATGTGTCTTTTCTCTAGTTTAGCTTTCCTGAGTGTAAGAGGGTGAGGATGGTGCCTCAAGGTCCATAGGTCAGTGTTTTGTTGAAGGTTTTTCTGGTATATATTCATAGCCCAACAGTGATTTCACTGCTTCATCTCCATATCACTAAGCCCAGACTGTGACAAGGTTAAGTTTATGTTCCCAACGGGCAAACATACACACATATACACAAGTATGCACAAGCCTCAGTCAGAAGAAAAACCATTTATTATGACACAGACAACAGTAACATCCTGTTTCCTCTCTGATTCGTTAAGATAAAAGCCTGCTAATGGAAAATCTGGATATATACACACACATATTCAGGACAGACCCCCAGTAATTGGCCTCGGGCATACATCTGTCCAGTAGGTCTGAACGTCATTGTTTCCCATTTGCTTCATACATGTATATGTACACAACCAGGTATCTCTAGTAGCTAGTCTAGTTCCTAGCTCATATCCCCGGTCTCTGCAGTACCTGGCTTGGACCTATGGCCTCTGCAGTAGATAGCTATCCTGGTTTGAGATAAATCTGAGGCAATTTCTGTTTCTCTTTTATATTTTGCTTTTTAACTGTGCCTCTTCTAACCAACTAAAGGGTGAAATTAACAGCCTATTGTTTAGAAACTTGTCACCCTCAGTGTGTTAAGACCTGATTACACCAAGGATTGGTATTCAGAGAGGCCCTTGCTTATACGTATCGCTGCAGTGAGCAAGGTCAGTGAAATTTGTTATTTGCCCCACTAGAGGAGAATGAAACAGAAAACAGTAGATGGGTCCCACCTGCAGGGAGAAGCAGACAGGGCAGGTGACCCAAAAGTGGCCAATAGGAGTATTTCATCCCATCTGCCCCATGCTGAGCATAAAAACTGAGGAATAAAAGGATCAGTTCTCCTTCTTCAATGTCAATGTCCAGGGAAGATGTTGTCTGTTCATCTGCTTTTGATCCCAATGCAAGCATTCTAGACTCCAGATCCAAAATCCAGCTACTGACCATCACTGACTCCATTCTGAAACTTACTCTGTGCCTACTGATGATGTGGTTGTCATCCAGAGATCCTCATATGGTTTTGTTAATACTGTATAGCTGTATGATTTAATTTATTTATTTAATTAATTACTAATATTTTTCATTTAAGTGATTTAGTTCTTTTTCTAAACTCATATATCTCTTTATCTCTTCCTCCTTTTGGAGAGGGGAAGATGGGAGCCATCTGTTATTCAGATTGACCAGTTTGGGCAGACATGCAAAACCAGCTCTCAGATCTTCTGGTCAGCATGAGGCTCCAAAAAATCCCATACCCTACTTGCCACTAGTCTGACTTGTTGTTTCCTACCAATTGCAGATACTGACATATGCACCCAGGCACCAGGCAGGCAGATTCTCCTGTCTCTCCAGCTGCTGTCATCTTGGTGTGTACCACTGTGACCTGTAGTGCCACACCCATGGCTGACACTGAGCCTCCACACAAACATGCCCAGAGACAGAGCCCCTTCACCCAGGAAGCAGCCATGGAGATCAGTGAGAAGATAGGATAGCCTCTGACTGATCAGCCTCTGACCTTCAGCTGCCTGAAATAAGAGGGGTACTGGACCACCTAAAGCAGGGTCCTCCACGTCTGGAGCATGTTTTCTTCTGGGACTATACACCAAGACATATTTATCTCAGATATTAAAGGCTCCTAATGACCTTTTAGATCATGAATTGAGACTATACAGCAAGTCTGAACAGTTCAACTTCCCTGCTAGAAGGAGTAGAACTGAAAAAAACATAATTCTCTTAAGAATTCCAGTAGTCATCTCAAAGTAAGCCTGTGGGTAGCTCTAGCATGGCCCTCTTTTTATATTTATGACAGAGTGGAAGTATGCAATACTTTATCTAATGCATGAAAATGAAAGCATATTCCATTGTTCATTGGTGATTTTGAGATTGGGACTGTTTGGATGGATGAGATGTTTGTACATACAGTGTGGGACTATTTAGTGGCTTTTGTTACCAGGTTTTGTTGTGGGTTATTTATTTTACAGAGCTAGATATCAAATTATTGCATCTGGAAAATTTGTTTCAGAGACACAGTTCTCTTGGACTCTTGCACCAATGTCTGCCTGCAGTGGATAGCACTTATAGGACAAATCCTGTAACCTGCCTAGCACATTATCACCTTACTAAGTGTACATGTCCACTAGACTACTTCTATTTAAAGATACTGACCAAGTGGATGAAGCAACACAAACATTAAAGATGAACTAGCCCAATATATGCCTTTTTTCTGACCAAGCTGACGGAGAAGTAGTCCAAAGAGAAACTGAGGGAAAAAGAAAAAATTATTCCCCCACTTAAGAATGGTTTTGATATAGATCTGTAGTTAGACTTCTCAGAGCATCTTTTTAATGAAAAGCTGAGCAGAAATTAATGGCTCTTTTTGTTAAAAATAATCTAATTTTTTTTGTTTAATTTGTTTATATTTTAAATACCACAGGGTCAGGAAATATGACAAATCCTGTTTCTCAGGAGAAAAAGGAAAAACATTGCTGAATGACAATTTTTTGGGAGGATAAATGTTGGTGTAATTCATCCCACCCTTTTAACTAAATATTTTTTCCAGAGGCAGCTGAGAAGCTGAATCATTACTTATTCAGTTTAATCATTTTGATGCTGTTCTAAGTGAAGTTCCCATTGTACAAACATTGAAATTCCTCTAGTTCATATCTAGGTTCTTGCCTATTGTAGGCCAGAGACTGGTCTTACCATATCTGTATCATTAGCCATGAAGACCTGGTTTTCTCACTGAAGTGAAAAAGTTAGAAGGCAAAGATAAAAGGAGTAATAACTTTTCCTGACAACTACTTCTTCTACAGTTACAAAACTGCTTTGCAGAAACATTCAAAACAGTCATTGCTTCCCACTAAAGTATTTTAACTGAAGGAGACATGACCACTGTATGAAGTGAATCTAGCAAGTCAGACCAGTGAAAGGCAAACTAAGAATATCATCGTACACACAAAAGAAAAAAAGCCTGCTATGGAAAAGAAAACATGCATGCCTGCTAAAGGAAAGCGTGAGTAATTCAATGGGGCTGCTATTCAACAACAGTTTGTCCTGGCGAAAATATTACTTCTGTAATGCAGCCAAGGTGAATGTCAGCTTAGGTTATCTGCTGTGGGAGTGCCAGAGATGGGGGCAAGATCTTCCCAGGAAGACTTAGCAGACAAGACTTAGCTGTGAGGTCCAACATAAAGTTTTCTTTAGTCCTTTGTACTGGCACCTCTTTTTTCTTCTTCCCTTCCTCCTGTTTAGCTTGCCTTTACCTTGTGCTTCATCTTACCTCTTAATTCATTGTATTGAAGAGGCATTTCTATAGAAAACTAAAGAGCATTTTGGTGCTCAGGCTTTTTTCTCCTCAGTCCACAGTACAAAACACAGGACATCTTGAACTATAATAACTTTAATTAGCTCCATTATGTTTTCAGGAGCCCTTCATATAATTCTCCTCTCTTCAACCTTGCCGGCCATAGAAAGCTGTGGATTGCATGGAAACTCAAGAAGAGTAGGGAGACAGGTTTTTTCTCACAAGAGGCCTGAATTCAGCCATGATCCTGATTCAGCTCTCAAGCAGCATTTTAGCAATACTAATGAATCAATAAACAATGGCATAAGGCCTCATCAGGCCATTAGTCTCATAACATTTTCTCACACATGCAGTTAGCCAGCCCTAACAGTGTTAACAACGTCTCTAACAGCAAACTGTGATTCCATAGTAATGGCACAAATCCGTCCTGATCTTTAATACATACTTAAACTTTGAGTGATGTGAACTGAAGTTTCACATTGTTCCCAGACATTTGGACATACTGTGTACAAAGGGTGTATTTCCAGACAATGCTACTAAGCTTCAGGAAAAAACACTTTCTTATTTCCACATTTATTAGCTTAGTAAAACCCACTCTTTCCTGCACTGTCTTACACCTGGGAGTGCTGCCATACTAAGAAAGGAGGGAATCTTATTAGAAGAGAATAGGAACACTAGTAGAAAAGTTAATAGAAACTCATTATATCTGCAGCCTGGTCAGCAGTTTCGGCATTCAGTTATTCCCTAGGAGAGGTTGATGTGTAAAGATAATTTCCTACTTTCCTATACACTCTCTCCCTCCCTAGTAAAGAAACTAAGCATTTTTTAAATTAATTCAGTGCAGGACGAAGAGTGTTCTACAAAGAAAATAGTGTATTACCTACGTTTTGATAAAGAGTTTATACTACTACTTCTACTCAAAAATCAATTTCAAAGGAAACTGGTAGAACTCAAGCTGACTCAGTCTTTCAAAAGGAGTGAGTGAGTGTGAGAAGATAGGTGTTTCAAAACCAACTGGATATTCAACTGCTACATTGGTTAAAATGTCTGTCACTGAAAATGTTTTTACAACAACTTTAATAGTAATAACATTAAAAAGGTATGAGAAACCATAAACTCTGAAATTTCATAATTGGCACTTGCTTTATTAGGTTGCATAGTACACTGGCTCCTGAGATGCATTGCTTCTTTGCTCAGCACTGAGTCTTCTACAAGGACTCCCTTCTCCTATTTCCTAATTTACCCCAAAAAAATCTTCTACTGATGATACTTTATTTTGCATCTTGAAGCATTGTCCAAATGTTAATGATCTACACTGATATTCCCAACAAAGCAATTTAGAACTCAGAGTGAAAGAAATAATCAGTAGCGCATCTTGTATTAGAAGATATATTCACCTTCCTATCACTCAGTTCCTCAATAACTACATTTCTATTTCATCACTTATTTTCTGTGTTTGAATACCAGGTATGTACAAATAAAATAAAAAAAACAACAAAACAACTCATAGACCAGACATGATAATGAAGGAAGTATTTAAAATATAACTAAAGCTGTGTATGGACTGTTGGAGGCATGTACACAAGCATGGTTCCAAGCAGTCCCAGTGACATATAATTTTATTAATCCTTGTTTGCTTTATAAGGGATATACTTCTTATTTTTCTTTCCCATTCCCAGTGCTTTCCAAAAAGAGCCTGAATTATTTTATGGAAGTGCTTATGATCTGCAAGGAGTTAGAGTTTTTGCTGGAATTTTTGCATGATGAAGTGGTAGAAGAGAATAGAAACAGCAAGATAAGTACTCTTCAGTCAGCCCAAGCAAATAAGATCTGCTACAGCAGTCTTCCAATAACTGGAAGGGCCCTTCAAGAAAGACGGAAAAAGATGCAGAATTGTATAGAAACAGGATGAAGGGAGTCAGTTTTAAACTGAAAGAGGGGAAAATTCAGGAAGAAGTTAGGAAAAAATTTGGGGATGGTGAGACATTGGAAGGGATTGCCCAGAGAGGCTGTCGGTGTCCCATCTCTGGAAGTGCTCAAGGCCAGGCTGGATGGGGATTTGAGCAATCTGATCTAGTGGGAGGGATTCCTGCCCACGGCAGAGGGGTGGGAACTAGATGATCTTCAAGGTCCCTTCCAACCGGAACCATTTTTTGATTCTATGAAAGTATGTGTAACTAACATAGAATCTAGAGAGACGTCTTTTACTCTGTAGAAGTGAAATGTGTCAATGCTGATGCATCAGCAAGCATCAGATAAAAGGTTGAATCCTGCACTAGTAATTTTATATTATAGGAAGTGTGTTCTGATAGAAGACCGTCAAAGTGCCTACTGCTTGGAAAATAAACACTTCTGTATTCATGAACTCACAGGAAACCTGTGAGGACAATATTTTTCCAAGGGCATTAGCTCTTCATTATAATAGCTTTAAAATGTTATGCGAAATTCGATAATACAAGATATGTTTTGCTAGAAATAGTTTATTAACTAATTTATTATCAATATACCCCCACACCATGTCTGTAACTTTCACTCATTGAGGCTACAGTGGCAAAAAACCATGATCTAGGAACACCAGGATATGGGAGAAACATACTCTTCGTCTTTTCTACAGCTACTTTTTGTGACACAAGTTGTCACTGGATTAATTCTTACCACCTTATATATAGTTCATATGTGTAGTTCTGTGTTCAAATTCTCTGTAAAAGACACCCTTTTTCATGATAGCGGCTGTTCTTAACTGCTTTGTAAATTAGTGATGCTTTCATTAATAACAACCTCAGTTTTACAGTGATATCTTTGAAAATAAAAACTAGTGATGTTCTGAATATTAAATATTAGCACTTTGTTGATTAGGGCTTTTAGTAGATTTGAAAAATAAAAGCAGAATGTTAATTCTCACAACCATTTTCCATGTGATCTTCAGTTAAAAAAAAAGCAAAATGTCTCTGGATACATCTCAGCAAGCCCCATGCTCTGAGATGGTTTGCAATTACAATTCAGCATCTATAAAAAGGTCCATTAAGCAAGAACTGTTTTCAGTGGAACCTCCCCTGTGTCCTTAAGGCATGTGTTAACAAACAAAAAAAATTCAACACGTGCAAAACAAAAATGTTAGAATAGTAAATGTGACTCCAAAGCTAGGAAGTTGCAAATCTCCTTGCTACAGTCCACTGCCAGAAAAACTAATTTGAGGTCTTCCATCAGGAGGACCTGTAATGACTGGTCAACTTGCGTACCCTTCACACATACTTGTAAACTCTCATTCTTGCAAGGCCTGAGATTTTTTAGCAAATGTGTATTTTTAAAGAGAAAAAGATGACTGGGACATCATGGACTGCCCATGTAGAGTATTTTTTTCCACAATAAAGTTGCAGATTAAAGATTTTGTGCATTTGTTAGAGCCATTCTGAGCTTAATAAAGCTAAAATCTCATCTAAACACTGCATTGGAATTTATATGATCCAACCCTAAAGTAGCCTCTACTTATGCAGTACAACTATGTTTGCTTTATCTCTAATTAGAAGTTTTTAAGAAAAGATAGAATCATAGAATCATAGAATCATAGAATCATAGAATCATAGAATAGTTTGGGTTGGAAGGGACCTTAAAGATCATCGAGTTCCAACCCCCCTGCCATATGCAGGGACACCTCCCACTAGATCAGGTTGCTCAGTGCCTTGTCCAGCCTGGTCTTGAACAC
>VZTY01025331.1:13769-25023 GCA_013400935.1 Turnix velox
CGAACCTGCTCTTCACACACAGTGGGTGGATCCTGCTTCCCCTGGTATATGGCCTCATTTTTTAAGACTTGAGTTGTGGAATCAGAGGGGGTACTAGTGAAGACTGAGGCAAAAAAGTTATTCAGTATCTCAGCCTTCTCCAAATCCCCTGTGACCAGCTCTCCAGTGTCTTTCTGGAAAGGGCCCACATCTTCCCTAGTCTTCCTCTTTTCATTGACATATTTGTAAACGTTTTTCTTATTACCCTTTATGTCCCTGGCCAGCTTTAATTCCACCTCCGTTTTAGCTTTCCTAATCTTTTCCCTTGTTACTCGGACAACCTGTTTGTTATCTCTTAGATAGTTGTAAGAAAAGTCTGGAGTTCTTAATTTGGAAGAGGAGGAAAGATTTCCAAAGGGACATCAGCAACACAAGAAAGCCTGAAGAAAACAGCTTAGGGGAGACAATGACAAAGGACACAGAAAGTTGGGGGTTCTTAACACTTGCTTCACCTCAGTGTTTACTGGTGATAATAGCCTTCAGGAACCTCAGGCTCAGGAGGCTGTGGGAAAGACTGAGAGATTGTGGTTGTACACTCAGTGGAGGAGGATCAGTTTAAGAATTGATTACACAGAACGAGCACATTCATGTCCAAGACACTGCTGTGATGGAGCCACAAGCACTGAGGGATCTGGCCTGTGTCTATTAGTCCACAGCCTCTCTTGGTTATCTTGCAAAGGTTGTGATGATGGGGAGATTTTCCTGATGACTGGCAGACAGCAAATGTCATTCTCTGAGGAAGGTGGCAAGAAGGACATATGGATGAACATACTGGTAAGTCCTCACATCAGTCTTTAGGAGGGAGATGGAGTAAATAATCCTGGAAACATTTCTGAATATAAGATGAGGTCTATTGAAGCACAGATTCAAAAGAGCAAATTCTCAGCATCATTCAGCAATGAAGTGACTGACATGATGGATGAGGAGAAAGCAGCAGAAGTCATTCACCTCCACTGTATTAAGGCTTTGACATTGTTATCTTTCTCTCAACATTCTCACAGATATGTTGATGAGTTATAGATAGAAAGGTTGACAGTGAGGTAGTTTAGAAACCATCTAAGTGGCCAGCCCCAGAAAGTTGTGGTGTGTAACACCAAGTCCATCTGCATGCCAAAACCAGCTGTGTACCCCATCTTCATTGATGACCTGGACACTAGGACAGACTGCACCATCCACAGGTTTTCAGATGAGGAGAGGATTATGCATCAGAAGTCCTTCTGTGATCCAGGGGAACATCAACACTCTGGAGCTTCATACAGATAAACAAGCAGAAGTGCAATGGTCTGTGCCTGGGAGAAACAATTCCAGGCAGCAGTACTCACAGTCTGAAGACCAGGGCCCTGGAAAGTTCTGATGAACAACAGAATGACCATGAGGCAGCAAATTGACCCTGTAACAAGGGCAGCCAAAAGTCTCCTAGGTTGCTTTAAGAAAACCATTGCCAGCAGGTCAACAGAGGTGGCCCTTTCCCTCTCCTCAGCCCTTGTAAGACACATCTGGGGTGCTAGGTCTAGTTCGGGGCTCCCAAGTACAGGAAGGACATGGTCATAAATGACTACAGCCAAAGGTGGTTAATAATCTGCATCACCTCTCATATGAGGAGAGAGCAAAAGAGTGTTCATCCCGGAGAAAAAATATTCTGGATGGTCTTTTACATGTTTATAATTACCTGATGGAAAGAAGTGAGGAAAAGACAGCTAGACTGAGTAGCCTGGGGGTGGACAAGAACTTGTCTGGGTCATAGCTGGGACAGCTAACCAAAACTGACCAAAGGGATATTCCACATGTTATATAGGAGTCCTATATAGCACAGCCAATCTCCTCACTTGCACAGCCTTAATCTTCATTTTAGGGCTGTCATTTCATACTATCCAGCAACTTGCCCAACAATCATAACCAGTACAATCACCAGTTTTTTTACTGGAAGAGCCTCAGAAGAATCTGGGACAAGCACCTTGCTTAAAGGAAGTGCTACCAGAGCTTGTGCTGTCCAGCATTAAGTCCACTTACCTCCATAATTTCCGCTGTTTCAGAAGCCAGTGCTATACAGCATAACAGTCATAGTCATAGTCATCTAGTTTGGAAGGGACCTTTCAGATCATCTAGTCCAACCATCAGCCCAACTCTGACAAGCCTCATACCTGGACGGGGACTCGAACCCCTGACTCTCAGATTAGGAGCGCAATGCTCTCCCAACTGAGCTATACATCCAGGTCAATCTCGTGCAACTCAACAAATACCCAATTGGTGCACTGTCATTTGCAACTTCAATTACAATAGTAAAAAGAAGCTGAGAATTAGACTAGTCTGATCAGCCCACTCTCTAATCTTGATAAAAATCAAAGACTGCATGGAGAGTCCAGGAAATGCAAACTCTTTCCTTTTTACTTGGATAACCTCAGTCACTGCTGCAGGACTAAAAGGATTCATGTATTCATCCTTTGTGGTTGCTTTCAACTGTAATGCCATCCTTTCATCTAATTCTACCAAAAAAATGGTACAATTTTCCTTGACTTCAGTGAAGGCTTTGACACAATTTCCCACAGCATAATCCCAGATGAACTGGCTGCTCATGGGTTTGATGTGTCTGGTCTTCTCAGGATAAAAATAGGGCCAAACAGCTGTGCCCAAACATAGAGGTGAAAACAGGAGTGTTCCCCAATGTCAGGACCAACTCCATTTTAGTACATTTGTGAGCAACCTGGACATAGGGATAGAGTTAGAAAATGGCACCAAGTTGTTCAGAAGGACTGACTTGAGGGTACGAAAGCTGTACAGAGAGACAGTTGAGATCAGTGAGCTGAGGCTAGTGGGATGAGACCAACAAGACCAAACGATAGGTCCTGCACTGGGATTACCTCCTATGAAGTTTTATTATCTTGAGGAAAAATAATTGAAATATGCTTTGCAAAAAAGGACCTGGAATTGCTGGTCAACAACCATCAGAATATGAACCAGCAGTGTTACCAGGTGATCGAGGAAACCAACAATATCCTGTATTTTATCAAAAATAGTGTGGCCAGCAGGACTAGGGGAACAATCACCAACTTGTATTGGGCATTGTTGAGGCTGCATCTCCAGTACTGTGTTTGGTTTTGAAGGCCTTACTCCAAGAAAGACATCGGAGTGCTGGAGCATGTCCAAAGAAGATGGATGAAGTTGGTGAACATACTAAAGCATGTCTTGTGAGAAAGGCTGAGGAAATCTGTGCTGTTTTGAGACAGCTGAGGGGAGACCTTCTTGCTCTCTAAAACTACCAGAAAGGAGTCTGCCAAGGGTGGGGGGTTGATCTCTTTTCACAAGTAACAATCGAGAAGATATGTGGATGTGGCCTCAAGGGAGGGTTTAGTTTGGATATTAGTAAAATGCTCTTCACTGAAAGGGTTGTCAAGTATTGAAACAGGCTTTTCGCAATGAGTGGAATCATCATCCCTAGAGGTACTTAAAAGACGTGTGGGAGCTTAAGGACATGGTTTCTTGATGGACTTCACAGTCTTAGATTAATGGTTGCGCTAAATGATCTTGAATGTCTTTTCCAACCTAAGCCATTCTGTGAAAAATGACTGGATTACTTCAACCTTTCTTTTTAACATTGCCTTTAGTAGACTTGGCAATCAACATAACTGAAGCACTATAAACAGAAGAGTTTCATGCTGCCTAGGATTTTGGAAAATACACATCCTACTTGCTCCCTCAAGCCTAATTGTATAAGTGCATGTGCACAATTCACAGAAGTAATCTTCAAAGTTCAGAAACTTGTCAGAAACATTTTAGAGTCCTGCCCAAGTACAACATTGTCAGTCCTTTCCAACAAATTAGAGTACTGCTTTTCAGCTACCCAGGAGCTCAGATAAAGATGGTGTTTTGATTTTTATCTCTTTCTCAAAAAATTTAAATTCCTTGAATTACTGTTCATACTTTCAAACTACAAGTTCTTCCTCACTAACTTTTAAAATAATGGTTTTTGAGCATAATTCTCAACAATACCATAAATGCTAACTAATGATTTAGGGAAGAGGGCCTTCTGCAAACATTTAACAATGTTATGCTTTTGTTATATTCCTGCTGGTGTAAATCCTAATTTCACCTTTGACTGCTCTGGCTTTTGTCACTCTAGGCCCAGCCACTGCTATTGTCACTGTATTTTTTTGTGAGAGAATTATCCAGGAAGTGCAGAAAGGTCAGGAATACTCAGTACAGCAGTATAATCTTCCACATTACCCTAATACTATCTAACTTGGCTACACTAAGGCAGGCAAGAGTGGAAATGTAATTGATGAATTATTAGAAGACACAGAGTGCCTAACAAGATGAGTAATTCTGAAGTAGTCATAAGAGTCCTGTTTCTTCCAGTACTATCTTTGTTGAGTAACTGGTTTCTATCTCTCCATCCTCCCTCTACTTTTCTGTGCTCAAAGGGTTAACAGCAAGCCAGACTAAAGTGGCATATTTTACCATGTCTTCTGCATGACTGATACTGCAATCGATCTGCAGTGGTTCATTTTCTCTCTGGAATCTCTGCCTACTGAGAACAAATACAAACACATGTGGAACCAATAGAAAGCAGACTAAGGGGTTTAAGAGCAAGTACCAACCTATGTCAGAAAGTTCTCACTTAACAGATGGGGCAATTAATAAAACAGTCAAGTGGTATGACTGCATCAAGGTGCCTTTAAGTGCTAACAATCCTCTTTTGTCTTACTACTGTAGTGTGCAGATGGATTCCAACTGAGAATAAGCAGTGCATTGTGCCCATGTTTGCTGTCATACAGTGTCATAGTATTTATAGGGTGCCAGGTGTCCAGTGCCTTTGATTTTAAAGACAAATAGGAAACTAGTTCACTCTCTTCTAATTTCCCCCTGCTCTAGCATTTCAAGTGATGAAGTGATCACTAATCAGGATAGAATTAAACTCTACAAGTAAATCAGCCTTTTTATCAAGTTGTAAGTGAAGTATTTGCCATAAAATAATGCTAACACAATGCTGCCTTAATTAACATGCAACTTTGCTACATCGATCATGCACAAGAAAGCACTTCATAGTACATATCCTGCAGTATGCCTTGTTACATCATATGCTAATTCATGTAATTAAATTAGGGTTTTATCTCTCAGCTTGAGTATGAAATTTAAGAACTCACTCTATTTCCTGTTTAAGAATTTGATGGATTTTTTACCAGGATTACTAATCTGAGCATCTTGACCAAATACCACTCTAATCCTCTGTGCCTGTGTCACACCTCTGTTCTCCCTTCTTTCTCTTCATTTCCCCTCTCTTTATTTCCCATTATCTTCCACCTCATTGTTAAATAGTACAGCTGACATAGAAAAAGCTGTCATCTTTGGAGATGTTTATTCTTAGATAAGGACAAGTAATTTTGATCTCCTTTTAGATAAAAATGCTTTTAAAGTGCTCTTAGGTCCTCAATACAGCATATTGATTGTTGATTTGGGGGTTTTTTTCTATACATCACTACACTTTACTTTTCAGTCCAGGGATAGAAACAGAGCAATAAAAATGGGGTTGTTTCCTCAGGATCACAAACTTACAGACCTGTAATCACATGCTACCCAGCTTCCAGCACTTGTCCAAGCAGCAAGAGTCTTGATGCTAGAACTTCTGATTGTCTTATGCATTTTAGTTTGTCCCCACATATATTCACTAGACTTTGGAGCAGAGTCAAGCAAAGCAACACCACTGCAAGTTATTGGAGTATTCTAGTTCAGACATTGCAGAGAATATGTGACTATGTCATCTTCACATTATTGTTAGTCAGATTCCATTGTATGAATAACAATCCGTTTATCCAAAGAATTATCTATTGTTGCTGTTATTATTGTTATTACACTTTTTACCTTAGGCATATATCAGAAAATAAAAAACAATTTGTGTCTCACAATAGAGCACAATGAGTATCCATTCACCAGCTTCAAAAACATTCTACTGAAAGTAGAATGGGGAAAACAAGTTTATTTTGATCTGTATTTCACATTTACTTAATACACAATAATGACATGGGCTCAAACTGTTTTTCGCTCTGGTGAATAAGTTTTGCAGGACCAAGTTCTATCTGTTAAAAATGTAATGATCCTATGAACTCACAGAAAATTTATGGAGCTACCCCCACTCATTTGTGAAATCATTAAATGGAATACCACTCACAGAGTAGCACTCTTCACTGAGACCAAAAAATTACTACGTGCACTTTCTTTCATTTTGTTTCAATTTCAGATACAATTTGCTGTTGATTTTCTTTCACTTTTTTTGTTTTCACTTAATCTGTGCACCAGGTAATCAGTAAACCAAGAGAAAAATCCCTTGGCTGTGTTAAATACTAGTTTGTAAGAGACCTGGGTTTGATCAAAATGAACCAAAATTCAAGGACTGGTTATTTGCAATAAACAAATTACAAGCACTCATAAGTCCAACTCTGGAGCAAAAATGAAGCCTAAGGATAGGCAGCATGATGTTGAAAAGCTTCAGCCAGCCTTAACCAAACAGAGTCCAACAGCTTCACTAGAGCCAGTTACTTCTTTAGACAGCAAACTTGGCAGACATCTCCCAAGCTACTCTATCTTTACATTCATGGACACAGAGCAGCATATTGCCATGCTCAGGGGTGAGCAATACCTGCCCTTGCCTGTGCGGTGTCCCGCAGAGCACACAGAAGATCAGAACAGTCTTACTACTCAGTCTATAATATGCCATCCTTGTCTAAATGTCCACTAGCTACTAGTATCAAAGAAGATAATAGAGGAAGGAATACCATTCAACTCTACAGAAGAAAAATTACACTACCCTTTCCTCCTTTGAGACTTTTGTCAGCCTTGTCATGACTAAGGTCTGGCAATAATACAACCACAGGGCTGAGTTTGATTAGGGCTTGTAGGTCTCTTTGCCTTGTGCTGCATAGCCATTTTTCAAAGATTAAGACTTTCATGCAAAGGAAAAGTAGCTATACTGTGGTTTGACAGATTTCTCATCATCCCTTAACCCACCTGGGACAGCTAGCACATCTGCCTATAGTTAAGGGTGTAAATGCCTCCAGTGATCCATGGCCACGTGGACAGAAGAAAAAGGAAGGAACTTCAGACACAGGCCATGTAAGATGACACTTTACAGGTTGTATCATATTATGGCAATACACTAATTCCAAGGAGGTGATATGTTCCAGAAATTTCCATAAAGCTCAAACTTTTGGCTCTCCCAGAATTTTCTTCTACCATTTCAGCTTACAGATATCATTTTTGCAACATGATATCTCTAGTATGGCTAGTCAGATCTACCCATGGATCCTTAGGGAATTGGCAGATGAAGTTGCCAAACTGCTGTCCATCGTGTTTGAAAGATCATGACAGATTGGTGAAGTTTCTACTGACTGGAAAAGGGGGAACAGAACTCCCATTTTAAATAAGGGAGAGTAAAAATATCCAGGAAACTACAGGCCAGTCAGTATCATCTCTGTGCCTGGCAAAATCATGAGGCAGATCCTCCTGAAGGTACTGCAAAAATACATGGAGGGTGACACTGAGGTGAATGGAGGTAACCAACATAGCTTCACCAGGGTCAGACTGTGCCAGACCAATTTTGTGGCCTTCTGTGATGGAGTCACAGCATAAGTGGATAAAGAAAAAGAAACTGACATAATCTCCCTGGACTCATGCAAAGCATTCGATGCTGTCCCACATGAAATCTTGGTCACCAAACTGGAAAAGCATAGGTGTGATGGATGGACCATTTGTTGGGTAAAGAGCTGATTGAATGGTCACATTCTGAAAGTTGCTGTCAATGGCTCATTGTCCAAATGGAAACCAGTGACGAGTGGTGTTCCTCAAGGATAAGTACTGGGACCAGTGCTATTTAACATCTTTGTTGGAGTCATGGACAGTTGCATCCTGATCTTTCAAAGCAAATTTGTAGAAGACACCAAGCTGTGTGGTGCAGTTGATACACCTGAATGAAGGGATGCCATCCAGAGGGACCCTGACAGGCTTGAGAAGTGGGCCCATGTCAACCTCACAAAGTTCAACAAGACCAGGTGCAAGGTCCTGTACCTGGGCTGGGGGCAAACCCTAGCACAGATACATGTTGGGTGGAGAGTGGGTTGAGTGCAGCCCTGAAGAGAAGGATTTGGGAGTCTCAGTGGATGACAAACTCAATATGAGCCGCCAGTGTGAACTTGCAGTCAAGAAGGCCAGCTGAATCCTGGGCTGCATCAGAAGAAGAGTGACCAGCAGGTCAAGAGAGGATTTTGTCCCTCTTCTCAGCTCTGGTGAGGCCCCACCTGGAGTATTGCATCCAGTTCTGGAGCCCTCAACATAAGAAAAACATTGAGCTGTTGGACCAGGTCCAGAGAAGGCCCATGAAGATGGTCAGAGGGCTAGAGCAACTGCCTTATGAAGACAAGAAAATTGTAAATTCCACTTCTAGTTTCAAATACAGCAGTCCCCTCTTGACCAATGCAGGCCTTACCTGCATTGGTTAGTGTATAGGTAGCTAAACTATCTACCTGGTTGCCTGACTAGATGTATGAACCCATAAATTCCTTTAGCCTGCTTTTCAGTACAAAGGCATCAAAACCAGATAGAAGACCATCAAGTTGAGTGGTTGCAGTCACATAAAGAGGTCCCTAACCCTCCTTTATCTCAGGACTGGCCAGGACTCAGCAGAGTCATAAGAATTTCAGAGTGACTGGGGAGGAGAGTTGCCCAGGCAACTGGAGAACATGATTACTGCAGCTTTGGCTAGTTGCACTTGCATATGATGCATCACAGAGATGAAAGAAGTCAATCTTACGTGCAATGCTAGAATGGCACTAGTGGTACCAAAACATCTGGTCCACGATGTTATTTGAGCTGTAATGGACCAAATAAGCACCAGGATATCTGCATTTCCTGGTGATAGAGAGGAGGGATATATATAGTCAATCAAATTAATGCCAATATGGTGTACTAGAAGTGAATCTAAATGGGTTGAGCACATACAGATAGGTTGTTTCATTTCCATGCATATTAAAGTGTGGCTGATGCACAGCCTACCAGAGAACAAATATTTCTCTAGCACATCAGTTATATTAAGCTCCAGTTATGTATTAAGCAATCACACCCTCTCCTCATCCCTCCCCCCACCTTGCCCAGGTGGCACATTAAATATTTCAGTAAAAAGACTCCTTTGATTTTTTACCATGCTATTGTTTTGGGCAAATATTTTTACAGTTTTGGAAATGTCCATCTTCCCTTTCCTCAAACAGAATGGTTCCTGCCAATCATGCAGGAACACAGATCACTAGGCACATTGACAGGATGTTTATTTGCTGCAGTCGCTAGCCAACCTGCAAGTCTCAGCACTTATACTGAATATTCAAGCATGAGAAAAATATCTTGAACAATTATTTTAACATTAAAAGGATTGTTTATAATCTAAAACAGTAACAGATTATTCCCAAGTGAGAAAAAGTTGCTGGTAGACCCATAATTTTCTACAGCTTTCATACTCTAACACTTCTTCAGAGCAGATATCAGTAAGCTTCCAAAATTCTCTTAAACATAACAAGATCTTTTCAGCATTTTCCACAAGGTAGCAGATAATACCACCTTTTCACAGCCTGAGAGATCTGCAAACCATTTTGTCTTTTTTTTTTTTTTTCAAAACACATGTAAAATAGCCACATAAAATAGTTAACAATCCATAGGCAAATTATTCTTGTTACAAAGCACACAGAATCACAGAATTGATTGGAAGGGACCTCAAGAGATCATCCAGTCCAATCCCGATGCCAGAACAAGATAATCTAGACCAGGTCACATGGAAAAGCATTCAGGTGGGGTTTGAATGTCTCCAGAGAAGGAGATTCCACAATGTCTCTGGGCAGCCTGTTCCAGTGTTCTGTCACCCGCACTGTGAAAACGTTTTTTCTTATATTTCTGTGTAACTCCCTGTGTTCCAGTTTGCACCCATTGCCCCGAGTCGTATTATTGGAGGTCACTCAGAAGATCCTAGATCCATCCTCCTGACACTAAACCTTTATATACTTGTAGACATTAATGAGGTCATCCCTCAGTCTTCTCTTCTTCAAGCTAAAGAGACCCAGTTCTGTCAGCTGTTCCTCATAAGGGAGATGCTCCAATCCCTTCATCATCTTTGTAGCGCTGCACAGGAGTCTCTCAAGCATTTCCTTGTCTTTCTCGAACTGAGGGTCCCACTAGGGCAGAGTAGAGGAGGAGGAGAACCTTTCTCCACCTACTGACAATGCTCCTTCTAATACAAACCTGGATGCCATTGTACTTCAGGACAAAAGGGCACATTTCTCCCTACATTGCTCTCGAACAGGTCAGCCCCAACTTATACATGGGGTTGTTCTTGCCCATATGTGAGACCCTACACTTGTCCATGTTATACTTCATTGAATTCCACCATGCCCAACTTTCCAGACTGTCCAGATCTCACTGGATTGCAGCACAGTCTTCTGGTGGGTCAGCCACTCCTCCCAGTTTTGTGTCATCAGCAAACATGCTGACAGTGCACTCTAGTCCCTCATCCAAGTCATTGACGAATATATTGAACAGTACTGGTCCCTCAGCACCATTGGGTGCATCCCATCAGGACCCATGGATATGCGAACATCAAGATTGCTTAACTGATCCCTAACCCAATCCTTATCAACCAAGGCACACTCCTCCTTTATCCTGACATCCTCTGGGGACTGAGGGGTTTGATGCTCCTCAGAACGGTCTCCAGCAGTATAGACAAAGAATGCATTCAGTAACTCTTCCTTCATTGTAGCTTCTGTCACCAGTGCACCCACCTGATTCATTAGTGGGCCCACATTGCCTCTAGTGCAAGTTATACTTGCAACTCTTTTAAAGAAGACCTTCCTGTTGTCCTTGACTCCTCTTGCAAGATTTCATTCTAAGGAAGCCTTAGCTTTCCTAGTTGCCTCCCTACATCCTCAGTCTTATATTCCTCCCAAGTGGTCAGTCCTTCTTTCCATGATCTGTAGACCTTCCTCTTCCACTTGAGTTTGCACAGCAGTTCCCTGTCTCCTGGCTTCCTTTCTCAACTTCTTACGTGTTGGAATGCTCTCATCTTGAGCTTGGAAGAAGCAGTCCTTGAATGCTAACCAGTTATTTTGAGTCCCCTTACCTTCTAGTACCCTGTCCCACAGGATTTCACCTCACAGTTTCCTGAAAAGAACAAAGTTTGCCCTACTGAAGT
>VZTY01025331.1:25047-40749 GCA_013400935.1 Turnix velox
CCTACTGAAGTCCAGAGCTGTGATTCTGCTTGCTATCCTGTTCCTGCCACGTGAGATCCTGAACTCCATCTCATGGTTGCTGAAACAAAGGCTGCCCTAAACCTTTGTTACTTCATCCAGACCCTCCTTGTTATTGAGGATAAGATCCAGCAACACTCCTCTCCTAGTTGACTCATCCACCATTTGCATCAGAAATTGTCATCAATGTACTGGAGGAACCTCTTGGAATCTGGATGGCTGGATGGTGGGCCTTCCAGTAAATATCAGTGTAGTTACAATGCCCCACAATAACCAGGGTCTGTACTCTAGGGGCCGCTCTCAGCTGCCTGTAGAAGGCCTCATCGACTTTCTCATCCTAATCTGATGGCCTGTATTAGACCCCCACAACAGTATCACCCTACCATCTTTTGATCATCCTGGGCCTACAAGTTAGTCTCCTCTTCACCTACCTGGAAAATAAGTAGTGGATAGTAATCAGATGACTGTAACAGATTAGGGAGGTTCCTTGTCAGAATCAGAATGACCTGCAGTGAATATCAGTGGCTCATTATCCATTTTCTATCTGCCACTCCATAGTCTGCAGTTAACCTGCTCTGGTATCTTCTAGATAAAAAACGGCTGGGCCATCCGTGATCCCTGTGGCAGAACAGGTTGTGCTACTTCCAGAAAATGGTGATAGTTTTGCCTGTTTCAACAGAACAAACTATAGAGCTCAACACAAATGAGATCCTGGAAATAGCTTAACCAGTGGTTTGTGCAGGCATATATCTCAGCATTAACTATAAAGCCACCCAGGAAGGAGGATTAATTCAGAAGTAAAACAACTACAGGTTTACCCTGATCACAGGATAGAATTACTCCATACAAATAGTTATGCTACCCTCTGTCAATCTGTTCTTAAGTGCTGGAAAGTTCCTATTCAGTCTGGGAAAGAGAAAGCTCTGGAGAGATGTCATGGCAGCATACCAGTGCCTGAAGGGGGACTACAGGAAAGCTGGGGAGGGACTATTTGGCAGAGCATGTAGAGGAAAAGGGACAATGGTTTTAAACTAGAGAAGGGCAAGTTTAGATTAGGACATAATCACCTAGGTCAAAAGGGACCTTTCAGGTCACTGAGTTCAACCATCAACACAGCTCTGTATGACAAACCTCATACAGGGACTTGAAACCTTGACCCTCAGAGCATCATACTCTCTCCAAACTGAGCTACACACCCAGGTGATTAGACATTAGAAAGAAATTCTAATGTCATGAGCATGTTGAGGCACTGGAACAGGCTGCCCAGAGAAGTGATGGAGGCCAGTTCACCAGAGGCATTCAAGTCCAGGCTTGATGAGGCTCTGAGCACCTGATTTAGAGCAGGATGTCCCTGGTTACTGAAGGGCTGGACTGGATAACCTTGGAATTCCCTTCCTACTCTATGATTCTATGATTTTCCCCATAATATTCTGTGACTCTGTACATAGGGACTGGGCTCAGACTTGGGGTGTTATTTGTTTTCTCAGTTGGGATTAAATATATGACAACAACTGGTTAACATTTGAGAAAGGACTTTAAAAAGTTAAAGGTTCATAAGATAGATTTTAGAATACCTCAAGATTTAATTTAACAAAGTGTCACACAAGATATGAGATTTGGGAGACATACACAGTGAAGTCACATGGTTTCACAGCTCTGAGTCATAAAGTGTCTGCATTTCCAAACTAGGAAATGGGCATGGGCATAGCTCTTAGTGAGATTTCCAGCTTGTATCTTGTCTCAAAACAGTCAGTTGCATTACCCTACAATAACTTGCTGTGCCTGAGCTTGCAAATAACACAAGATAAAGCAGTGTTTTTGAGAAGCATCTCAAGTGGAGAAAATGGGGCTTTCCTGAGTTGTTGACTTACACATACTCACAAAGAGCCAATAGCTGGGCCTGAAGACATCTATCAATAGTGTATTGATCCAGAAACTGAAAAATAAATCGATCCCAATAACCAGTGTGTTTTTTCTGCTTTTGCCTGCCTGGTCAAGTTGACTTCCCAGAGAATTATTTCTGACTGAGCAAGAAAAATAATCTATGTCAACAGAAACAGAAACATGCCTGTGTCACAGTTTATTTAGCCACCCTCCCTCAGCAGCTCCTTCTCTGTCTTAATGGTCTGAGACAAAGGCATTTTCATCCTCTACACCCTCTACACTCTGCAAGCCAAACATTAAAGCCTGATCATTCATCCCAGCAGCCTCAATGGACTAAAGCCAAAGTGACCTCTCAAGTCCCCATTGTCATTTCCAGCTTCTCCAAATAACTACGGTAAACACATATGTGGAACTATCTCTGCTCTCAGTGAATCTTGTAGAAATGAGGTCCTGTGTTTAAGGGCCTTACAAGGCCTCAGAAGAAATAAAGATTCTTTTCATGCTAAAATTTCCTTAGTTTATGACATAGGGCATATTACTGTGTCTTCCTGGTTGTTATCTAGACAGCCAGGCACCCATCCTCTAGAGTAGAGGATGGTTGCCTTTACATTTGCTGCAGTCCTATTCGCCCAGGTTCCAGGGTGGGGGATGAGGCCACAGTAGTCTTTGGGGCCATATCTTACAGCAGAAAACCAGGCATAGAATAGTACTACCCTATTTCTGAGAATATGGAGCTGGAAAAAAAATCATAGTAGACCTGGGATTCTTTCCAAGGTGCACCAGGCTAGGTATGGCTTTTGCCATAATTGTTCTTTTGTAGAAAGACAGAGAAGAATTTGTTTCCCTCTGCATTTAGACTCCTCATATTTTAAGAGTTTTCCTCAGATAGTGAGAAGCTGCAAGGTTTTATAAACAGAGATTATGTGCTTTCATAATACATACTTGCTTTTTCTTCTGCCTGGGCTCAGGCATGAACTAGATTGTGACATACCATAGACACAAAACACTGAACATGACATGCACTTACTGTGCAGCTGGAAACAGCTCTACTCAAGATGAGAGAATGCTCCAGGCTGATCATTTTCACTTTCCTCTGTAAATACAGCACTTCTTATTGGCTATTCTTGCACAGCCAAACTTGAACAATAACAAATGCAGAAAGACAGCATGCAAAGAAAGACAATATGATATGAAGAAGTAAATCCAGTCAACTTTAGGTACAAGGATTTGGGTTTGTTTCTATTCTGTGCTGTATGCTTCCACCCAGGCAGTCTGGTGTCTCAATATCAGCCTGAAACTAATGTACCAGCTAGATTAAACAGACAACTTTCCTATTTTTTATATTTCCCTTTGTTGTAACTACCCATGAATATTTCACAAGACCCTGAGTAATTTTCTTTTGCAAGACTCTTGACCATATTGTTCTACATATGCATGTTAAAACCAGGTACAGGGAAAAATTATTGTCAGAACAAAAAGCATCAGGAAGTATAACACAGGCTTTAGTCAGAGTTGAAAGAATTGTTCAAGAAAATTTAAATTATGGGTTTGAAATAATTTAAAAAACATCTTCACACTTCTATAAGCTGTGAACAACAGAAGAAGAAGGATTTTTTTAGCAATAAGAAGCAGACCACAAAAAATAGAGAGAAAGGAGAAAAAAAGGGAAAACTAATAAAAACAGGGGTTAAGTGAATTTAGTTTTGTTCCTTACATAAGTTCTGGTGTTATAAAATATAGCATGTTTGGTACTGTATGTTCTCTCAGAAAGCCAAACAGAAACTTGTCATCATGGTTTTGAGAGCACAAGGCCTCTCCTTTCTCATGTTTCAACTAAACAGTCTCCATTTGGGCTGAGGAACATATCATATATCATAAATCACTCTCTGATAGATATTTGGCAGCTAGTCAGCACTGCAGGCTATACAATGTACAGTTGGAACATTTTTAAGGTGGAATCTAGATTTTGTAATTTAAGGACTTAATAGCATCTCAGAACATTTTACTACTTCCTGATACAAAAACAAAAAAAAAAAAAAAAGAAAGCCAAGAAAGCAGGACTGTCCATATGGTTTTAGGTTCTGAATAATGCATGCATATATACATGCGTACATACGTACATACAATAAGCCATGGATCTGTAAACCTGAAGGGTTTATTCAACAGAATGAAAACGAAAAATAAATTAAGCAGAAAGATTACAGCTAGCCCTTGCAGCAACAAAATAGCATAGTATAAAGAAGTACTGGAATCTATTTTTCATCTGGTAAAGATTTTAACTGTTTCATTTCCTTGGAAGGCAGGAAGCACATACAGCCCAGATTATGGTGGTTTTGATAAGAAGTTTTCATCCAAAGTTTTTTGTCTTTATGAATGGTAGTGTGTGCATGAGGGAAAGAGAAATATTATGAGAAAAATGGCATTAACTAGAATATACAAATGATGGGTAATTAGTCCCTTCATTTTAGGGTCTCATTGGTTGACTCAGGAAGGTATCATAATTTCAGGGCAGCAGGAGCTGCTGGTAAGTGTGTTTTGATTGACAAGGTTACACAAGAATTGTTTCCCTGGAACAGTTGCAGTACATCCCTGATGCAGTACATCGTGGGACACTTATGGGTTAACTTCATGGTTTTGGAACGTGTTGCAGTGTTCTCTATGTACTTAAACTGAGCATTTCTTAGAAGGATGAAATGGAAACAGGAGGAATTGCAGAGCATGTGGTATGGGGGTTGGATTAGAAGAAGCAGAGACACATGAGAAACAAAAGAAAGCTGCTGTACAAAATACAGAGAAAACTAAACTGAAAATGGTTATTTACAGAGGTTTTATAGAACAAAGTGTTACATTCTAAGTAATTTTTTAATTATTTAAACCCTAATCTTACTACCATTTGAGGCTGCAAACAAAAATACAAGAAAAAAAATTATTTTACTTAGATTTGATTATGCTGCTTTTGTTCAGTTTATGCAGTGTTTTGCAATTGTTCACATTATTTGTAATGTGACAATAGAAAATGACAGCTCACTTACTGCTTTGTCTCTGTTCATGCTGAAAAACTACAGCTCTTGTGCTTAAATCCAGCTACAATTGATGATCAAATTTTAAATCAAAGACAAATTATCCAGAACTTTCTTATTTTAAAATGCTCAAAACTTAGTTAAACATGTTGTGTGCTAATCTCTTTTACTGAAGTTTTTTAAAGCTAGGTATATAAAATTTGATAGGCAATACTTCATTGTGCATTTCCAAAATAGTCAGCACAATGACACGGAGCAGAGATGTTCTTCCATGTAATCTGCTTGTTTCATAGCATAGCTTGTCCTCAGAATGTCAGCAGAGGACTGGGTGAAGTAATTGACAATAAATACATTTTATGTTCTCTGAGTGGGCAGCAGGCTGTTTAAAACATCATCAAATGAGAAGTCTTTACTAATTTCTGTCCTTGCTGTTCCTTCATCTCATGATTAACATCCTGTTTATATAGATGCATATGCCTACTCAGACTAGCTACAACAGCATACTAGAAATGTCGCTTTTGACCTTTTTTTCTGTTTTTTATTCAAACCTTCTTTTCCTGTATCTGTGAATCATAGGTTTTTACTTTTCAATCGTCCAGTTGGAAAAGGCTGCAGAACTTTGCTGTTTTGATCTCCATTAATTTAGTTGTTGATTAATAGCAGGTCAATCAACTCTCATTCAGCCTTTTTTTTTATAAATACACGTGTTCATGTTTATAAACTGCTTTGTCCTCTCTGAGAGCTAAGGTAAGGCTAAAAAACAGATACTATCCACAGATGTGTTTGCTGTACCACCAGAATTTCTGATAACAACTTGTGAATATATATTTTATTGAGATACTAATTTAACCTATATTATTCACCATCATAACTGCAATGTAATAAAAAGCTATAGCTAAATGCACAGGAGTACTGCATGCAGTAAACATGGTTGTTTGTCTCAAAATGCAAAAAATTCCAACTCAGTTAATCTTGTAGTTTGCAGAACAAATTGAAAACACACCAACAAGCTCCTTCCTCTCCACCTTTTCACTAGGTTAAGGTTAAGTTGTTCTTCCAAATGCTTCAGTTCTCTGTTTGCTTTCATGGCTGAATATTAGTGAATTACTACATTACACAAACATTTTTAAGGAAGAATCACACTCTGCAATTCACATATGCAAATTCTATATATGAAACTGCTAGAACCAAACCCCACCAAGAATGACAGAGATTTTATGGTGTTAGCCAGTGATAAAAGATGGCAGCATCCTCAATACTAAACTTTTTGCATTGGTCTAAGACCACTTATTGTTGCAAGCAGTACTTCAAGTTACTGTTAAGAGGGAAGATTAAATAAAGAAGTGACTGTAGTGGCAGAGAATGAAATGGTTTAAGAGGTGACATGGAACACAATAAGAGTCTGCAGACCAAGGAAATTACAAGCCAAGTTGTGATGGGTGATTACATTTTGAACAGTAGCAAAGATTTCTTGGGTTAAGCCAGCCTGTACTGTGGTTCAGACCTCTTTTTAATCCTTCTTACATGGAATGAAACAATTTATTTATTTTTATCTGACACAGTAATGCTGTTTGGTTATTTTACTAACAAGAAAACCAGCCCTGTTGTGTAGACTGCAGACCAGATGATGGCCCAGCTTCACAAATGTCTTAATGGACTCCTATACAAACCACAAGTAAATCATCTATTTTGGTTGAGAAGAAAAGTGTACTAATTCAATGATGAATAATGGTTGTAGTAAGGGAACAGTGTACTTCCTTTTATATTATTTCTTGTGACATTGCCTATCAGTCGCAAAAATGGAGAAAAATGTCTGTCTTACCATTGAGATAGGCATTCTGTAAATGAATGTAGAACATGTTATTGCCAGAACTCCACTTTGCTACTAGTTTTATTTTGTCTATATCAAGCATTCCTAGGAAAAACAGAACCCTTTAAATAGAAAAGTCAAATATCAAAACATGATCTTTAATATAATCAGTCAGGGTTGTCTCACTCTAGAGGTGCTCTATTTTCCCTATTTCTGAGAACTCAGGTGAGTTCTTGCACCTGAAGACATTTCAGATACATGTTTAAATTTTGAATGGCTTTTATAAACCTACTTATAGGTTTATACTTAATGCTAAAATTAGGTGTCCACTGCCATTGAAATTCAATAAATTGAGTAATCCAAATTTGTAAGGTATCTTTGAAAATGTTAGGCTTGTTCAACTTGGAATTAATATTTCACTAATATCCTCATATCTGTCTGAAACAGGACAGAACTAAAACCTATCTTACTAAGTTATCTTTGAACAGTGTACACTCAATCAAGCCAAGAGTATTACAGAAATTAAATAAAATTGAGGAGGGTTACTGCAATAGAATACATTGCAACTGTGAACTCTGAATTTTGATTAAATATCCATATTTAGTTTTAATTCCTCCCTGATTCTTTCCTACATATGTTCTACTTAGAGATACCTGGAAAAATATCAGTGAAGGAGAAGATAAAGAGGTGCTTATTACTAGAGTCAGTAAAGTGTGCTCTTTAAAAGAGCAGCCTCAATGACTACAGTAGACTTGATTTTCTGCAAGGCAGGAGAACATTATTCATTATTATTAACTTTAAAATAGGCTATATAAAAGGGAAAAACTGAAAAGCTAGTAAGATTTCTGAGCTATTATCTTCTATAATTCAATCACCATTTCTGTTGAACAAAACTAGAAACACCACTACCACCAGTGAGGTTAAATACAGGTACCCAGGCACATTAGGTCATAGACAGAATGAAACCTTTGACTTTGTGTCTAAGAGCACCACAAAAACAAAGCATCTAGGAAAAGCCGGACTACTGGTTTTGCAAGGAAATTGGCTAGTGCATTTTCTCTTTTTTTTGCACCATAAATTGACCATAAGTGTATCCAGACCCTGGAATTTGTTGAGTGTTAAAAACAGGAGTAAATTTTTTCTATTTCCTGAGTATTATTTGCTTGTCTTCACAGAATGTATGCCATCCAGCCACCTTCCAAGTTAGGGAGACTTTTCCCATAAACTGGTCTTCCCATGTGAATATAACATTGGAATATTTTACACTCACCGGATAGGTATGAATATGAGACAAAGAAGATGAAAAAAAGAAGAAATAGTGTCTGCAGTAAACAGTAAGCCTCAGTAGGGGTTTAATTCTTTATACTTTTTCTAATTGTAAAATTCCAACAAGTCACTTCAGAAGAAAGACACGAAGAGTGCAGCCTGGCTGCACATGGTGTTTCACATGCTAGCATTTCTGATGAGAAGATCCTTGGACGTATGAAGATACTGGGCAGCAATGCTTCAGGGAACAGCAGTGTCTCCTGCAAAGCATGACTAGAACCTGAGTGCTGTCTAACTGGACTGGAATTTCTGCGACTTTGTTCAAACCAGATAGAAATCGTTTCCTTAATATTCACTTAACATACTGTTTAACAAACAGGCCTGACATGTCAGAATGTTTTCTTAAAATGCTGCTCTAGAATGGTCTTAGGTCTGATTTTTTAAAAAAATTAAATAAAAATTCTCTGTTTCAAAAATTAAGCAAATCACCTAATGTTAAACTACCACCAAAATATATGAAATTTTGGACCTCGAACTTCCACAGTGGATAAGCAGATTAGTATTCATGGCTTTTATTTTTTTTTCATAGTTTTTATTCAACCTGCTGTTTTAGAGACATGATCTCTCCCCATTACTCACTAAACACCTTGAGAAGGAGCGCTGCAATGTCGTATCAGCACTGTATAGCATCAACTGAGGATCTCGCTTGAGGAACTGTTCTTCAAATAGCAGCCAGCACATATAAACTTCTGAACTTGTTTTTCTGTGAAATAATGTTGTCTAGGACCAGGTAGAGAACAATTCCCACCACCAGATTTTCAGCACAATGAACCCCAGAAGCTGTGCAAGAAATCTGCTATGGAAAGTGAGCATCACAAGTAGCCTGTAATAAAACCTAAATCTGAACTTCAAAGGAACTGGATTCTTTCCACATAAAAGTTATAAACAACTGCTTCACCAAAAAAATGTGGACTGTACTCCCATTAAATAAATAATGTTGAGGAGGAATAAAAGGGGAAAAAAAGAAGTAACACTTCATATTGCAATTTTAGAATACCTACTCCCTGTTCTCTATGAGATTATGAATGGGGCATCTCCAAGAACCAAGTCAGACTTAGAAACCTGATCTGGATCCTGTCTTTCACTATTTAAATAGTCTCTCACTATTTAAATACTCAGAAGAAACCCTCTTCTATTCAGCTGACAATGCAAATCGTATTTTTATACAATAGAAAAACAGTCAGAATTTATTTGCAAACCAACCCCTTCATCAAGCATGCTGTATCAATATATATTCAACCTTCCATGCAGTGAAAGCCGAATATCTTTATGGTTACTGATGGAATCCAGAGTTTTATTCTGAAGGAAGAAGAAACCTGGACAGATTCTTAGGGGAGAGATACCCTGTAATGTTTGCCAAGATTTATTAATTAAAAAACATTCAGGATGTTATTTTTTGTGCTATCCTCGCTGTTTCTGTTTTGAACACCATTATCTGAAACGGATTTTCAGAGATCCATTTGAAATCAAAATCACAAGCAGTCAAGGAAGGATTTTCTCCACTGCATTCATTGACTCCTTCCCTTAGTTATTCAAGATTTCCTTACGGTTGTATATTTTAATGTCATGTACCCAGTCCTGCATTTCCCTGCATTTCTTTTCCTGTTCCCATGATAATTACATTTTGACAAAAATATATTGAGACATCTGGTTTTCTGCTTCAGATCTCCAGGTCATTCTGCAGCTGTAACAGCAATGCAGCCCAGCCCAGCCATTTCCACCAAGGAGTGGGCTGCAGTAACTAAACTGATGGCCAGATTGAGGGGAATCGCAGTATAAGGCTGCCAGCTGGTTTAAGGTGGAAAGTGGTAGGATACTTGGGAACACAAGGGGAAATGGAAAAGAGTATCTTGCTGATAATGTTGTCTTTCCAGCATACTAGCTCATCTCTAAATAAGCAAACTCACACAAAATCAGTAGTACCAGCAAGGAGGCACTCTGACTGTCAAGAAATGCAGGGATTAAAACAGCAATAATAAGTAAACCTGGCAAAAGTAAGAGGAATTTTTAATAGCATGGTAAACAGCATCTAGATTAGAAAGGATTTAATGAAAAAGCAGGCAGGAATAAAACAATTCATTGAAAGGAGAGGGACATGTATTCAAATACAAGGTCTATGTGGCATAAAACTGTGCACAGACATTCTAGCTGGTCCATATGTGGATCTGTGTCACAGAAACCCAGATTAAGTTTCAGCTTCATGTTTTTTGTGGATTCCCTAGAACTTAACACAGACAGGAGGAAAATTATGGCTGCACCATAAGATGTTGCTCAGGAGAAGAAACATGAGCCAGGATGCTTTGTAGCTGCTGCCACCACAACCTAAAATTAACTGCCATTCTCCCTTGGCAGTGGTAATACTTCAGTCTTAGAGCCTGTGACACAGATGTATGGATGATCAGCTATACTTCCCATATCATGATGTACCAAAATAGCATCTAAAATATTCAGTAGATGCTGATGTTATCCCAGCATTCTCAAATCTCAAACAAAACTGCAGTTCATCATTATCAAAGTTCATCTTGGACATATCTTACCATAGTGAAGTTTCCTATTACTCCATAGGACTCTCACAAAATGCGTAGTTAGCTTTTCAAAACTCAACAGAAAAAGTTAACTTTTCCAGTTTTTCTTTAATCAGAGAAATATCCATTTTATATCATGACATCCATGATTTATTGCCATATCACATTTTGGAAAGCAGGAGCTGCTTACCTGTAGAAACCAACATTTGTCTTTCAGCTACAGGAAATTAACTGGTCTTGAAGATGTGATGTTTCCTCCATATCCCAGGGAAAACCACATGGCTTACACTAACCATCTCTTTAATGCAGTGTAAGAAAAACCATGTTCATGGGACACAAAAGGAGTTACTTTATGCATTATTTTTAGGTGAACTGAAACTAAGTAGTAGCTGTCCCCTGAACAGAAAGATGAATCTCGGAAACAGTAGGTAATCCTGATGGCCTGTTAACTCTAGAGACTTAAACAGTATTAGAGCAAGAGTAAGAAGACTTTTAATAAATAAAATAAATAAATAATATAGCACTGGAATTCTTTTGTTTAGGTCTTTAGACTTGGAAGTAACTTACAAAGGTATCACGTAATTGCACTTGCGAAGTTTAACTGGCTTTTACAGAGAACTTCTTTCCTTTCATCTCAAATTAATCACTGGATAAATCTGCTTGCTGTACAATTTTCTGATGAGTACTCTTGGTAAGCAGCTATATTGCTCTTCCTAGCTTCTTTGTTGTAATGGTTTCCATGTAAAGTTACATCTGATCAAAACTAGACTGCCATGGAGAAGTTAAAAAGGTGTGTTTTGGAGAAGGGAAGGACCAACTATCATAACTGAGTCCCATAACTCCAAGGAAATAGATGCTTCTGTCCTCATCTATAATCATGGAGAAGCTGTTGCAGGCAGAGTGCACTGGTGAGCACACAGACCACTGACAAATTCTGTTCTACTTGTTCACCTAAACATTTCCCTTGGGAAATTTTTGGTGCTTGCAGCCCAGAAGGCCAACTGAATCCTGGGCTGCATCAGAAGAAATGTGACCAGCAGGTCAAGGGAGGAGATTTTGCCCCTCTCTTCAGCTCTGGTGAGACCCCAGCTGGAGTACTGTGTCCAGTTCTGAGGACCTCAACGTGTACAGAGAAGGGCCACAAAGATGATCAGAGGGCTAAAGCACCTCCCTTAAGAGATCAGGCTGGAGAGGTTGGGTTTGTTTAGCCTGGAGAAGAGAAGGCTCAGGAAAGACCTCGTAGTAGCTTATCAATAGCTGAAGAGGCCTACAGAAAGGCAAGAGTAGGACTTTTAAATAGGATAGCAGGACTAGGAGTAGGAGAAGCAAATTGGAAGACAGTAGATTTAAGCTGGATATAAGAAAGAAATTCTTTACTGTGTGGGCAGTGAGATGCTGGAACAGCATATTTCATATGCATATGAAACGTGTTTCAGTGTTGTACTTCACTTAGAACTTGTTTATCAGAACTTTTCTCCCTTTTGCACAGTCTTTCTATGTAGCAGCTGGAAACAAAACCTGTAAGACCATAACGTAAACATTATTCTTGCCCTTTTAGTATTTGTACCTCAAAGGAAAGTACATTCTTCCAAATTTCACAAGCAAGTGGACCTTGTGAGAATTCTAGGTAGAAAATCCAAATATTTTTATTAAATTAAATAATGCTCCCTAAATTTATGCCCCTACCTATCACTGCCATAGAGAAGCTCATCACTTCTACCATGATTTCATTCAAAAATCACTTTTCAGTAGAAGCTACAAGGTTGCCAATAACAGAAAGAACTTGGCATAAGATATTCCTCAAAGTAATATCCACTATGGCTAATAAAACTTTGTCATTTTCTTGCAACAGTGCAAATTATAGCTATACAGCCTCTCTGTGTGCTGTGCTAGGCACAGATGGCACTAGCAGACCCACCACCAGACACAGCTGATCACATCAGCCATGATGGTGGCACTCTGGGGAAAGTGTTTAAGAATGGTCAAAAGAACTGTAAGGACAGACAGTGAGGAGTGAAAAAAAATTCTGAGATACAACCCTGTGAAAATAGTTCAAACATGGTGGAATGGCTGGAGCAGCAATTACTGTGCAGCTCCTGGAGGAGACCACATTGGAGAAGTTATTTCCCTGTAGCCCATGGAGAGGACCACAGAGAGCAGTTATCCATACTGCTGCCCATAGAGAACCCCATGCTGGATAAGGCATTTATTTTCAGAAGGACTGCAGTCTGTGGAAGGGACCACACTCTGGACCAAAGGAAGACTGTGGAGAGGTAGAAGCAGTAATGAGGAGTTGGACAGACTGCAAACCACTAGCCTCTATTGCCCTGTGTCACTCAGGAAAGGGATGAGTTAGGAGATCTAGGAATGAAAAAGTGAGGGTAAGCATAGCAAAAAGGGGCAAGAGTTTGTGGGGGGGAGTGTTTTAGAATTTGTCTTTGTTTCTCATCCAGCTCTATTTTTAATTAGCAATAAAACGAATTACTTTTCCACAAGCCAAGTATGTTTTGCTCGTGAGGTCTTTATCTCAATCCACCAGCTTTTTCATCTTATTTTCTCTTCCTTGTCCTTTTGAGAACAGTGTCATCATTTGACTTTGGAGAGAGGAAAGAGCCATGTGTCTCTCTGGCTGTTCCCTTTGCGCTGGCAGACTCATGAGGGGGAAAGAGAACAAAACAATTTTCCTGGGTTGAGACAAAGACAAAAACAAAGTTTAACCGAACCTCAACAACAAGAAAAAAAAGAACAACAATAACAGGGATGAGGGAATGTACAGACTTGATACAATACCATGCTCAGCTGATGCATGCACATCCTGCATTAAGCCCTCCTCTTCCAGCCCCCCTCCCTTCCCAGCTAGCCCTGGCTAGTGGTGGGCATGGCTTAGGAGGTAATGGAACGTCTGAGTCTGCAGATTTAGCCCTGTTCCAGCCAAAACCAGGACAGACAGGGAGTGGGAGAGCAGCTGGGCAGGGGTGTGGCAGCCAGACAGGATCAATCCACCATAGACATAAAAGGTTTCAAGAGAGTTGAAAACAGTGACACAACCTTCAGGTCAGCAAGGAGTTATTTCAAAAAGCCAGATCTGGTTCCTCTAATGAATCATAGAATTATAGAAAACCAGATTGGAAGGCACCTCAAGGATCATCTGTTTTAATCGTCCATGGTAAAAGTGTGGTCTAGACAAGACCAGCACCCTGCCCAGCTGAATATTACATGTGTCCAGTCATGGGGAATCCACCACTTCCCCAGGGAGACTATTTGAATAACTGATTGTTCTCACTGAGAAAAAATCTTCTGTTCTGTTCAATTGGACTTTCCCCAGGACTAGCTTGTACCCATTTCCTTTTGTCTTTTACATGTAAAAGAGGAATCTCCATCTCACTGTAGTCACCCTTTAATACTGGAACATGGTGATAAGGTCTCCCTAAGCCTTCTTTTTTCATGACTGAACAAACCAAATTCTCTCGGCCTTTGTTGACATGACAGGCCTCAAAGTTCACTGATCATTTTGGTGGCCCTTTTCTACACCCTCTCCAGCCTGTCCACATCTGCTTTCCATAGCAGGGTCCAAAACTGAATGCAGTATTCCAGGTGTGGAGAGTGGAATAATGACTTTATCTCTGATGGTGATGTCCTTGATCATGTGCTGCAATTGAGAGATGGGACACTGCTTGATGCAAGCAAAATGTCACTTTGTTGTACCTACTGATATGCTTTTATACCTTCCTATATGGAACATACCAGAATCTTGTGCCGATTGGTCAATACCTTACAAAAGGCTCTTACTGATTTGTTAAAGCAAATCCCAGCACCGCCTCCAAGGCAGTCACAAGGTAAGCAGGGCATCCTTGGTCATGCAAAGGACTCTGCAAACCAAGCACGCTATTCCCTCTAGGCAGCGGCGCCATCTTGCTCCTCCCAAGGCTCGCCACCGAGGAGTTCCAACATGTCCGCCGCCATCAGTTGTGTAACACTAGAGGTTCTGCCTAGGTCAACCATGTCGCATCCTTCAATCATGCAATCCAGCATCCTGTTTACTTTTATTGTTACTGCAGCACAATATTTGCTTATTGTGCACCAGGATCCCCAGGTTCCTTTCCATAGAGCTGCTCCCCATCTAGGTTGGTCACAGTCTGTGCTGAACTTCTGGATTACTTTTTCCCAGTCACAAGACCTTATACATGTCATTGTTTAGTTCCATAACATTCTTGTTAGCTCACTCTTCCAGCCTATCCAGATCTTCCTGCCTGGTGGCTGTCTCTTCCCAAGTGCCCATTTCTCCTGTTAGTTGGTATCATTGGAAAACTTCATCAGAGTACACTTTAGCCCATCATACTGGTCTCCTATGACATAAGTGGGGGGCTTCACTTATGATAAGTTATAAGTTTGAAAAAGAGCTATTTAACACTGTCTATCAGGCAGTTCCCGACCTACCACACAAACCACTTGTCTAAGCAATAGTGTATCATTTTGTCTAGCACGAAGATGTGGGGAACCATGTTGAAAGCCTTGGGGAAATACAAGAAGACAATACACACCTCTTGCCCCAGATCAATGCATCAGGTTGTAGAAGATGATCAGATTTGTCCAGCACAATTTGCCCTTGGTAAATCCATGCTGCCTTTTCCCAGTCAAGTGCTTCATCTGATGAGCAGACGAGCTCTGGTCAGGGGAAGCCTTCACCGTCTGAGCCACTCTTGGCAGGGAACAGCAAGAAGCTCCTTTCCAGGGCTCTCTACAAGCCGAAAAGAGAGAGCAGCGGCAGGGGTGCTCTCAGTTGAGCAAGCGGGGGCGGAGCTAGCTGGAGCGGCGGGAGATTTAAACGAGCTGCTAACGTGCCAACGGGCAATGGCCAAGCAGACGAGCAGAGACCTCCTCTGCTGCTCCACAAAAAAAAAACTGCATCAGGCAGCGCGCGTGCGCGCAGCAGACTGTGCAGGAGGTCAGGGCCTCAACTGGTGTACAAGGAGGGTTAGGCTGTCCTCTAGTCGCTGTTCACCAGAGATGGACAGGAGGGGCCAGGGTCCGTGCACCTCGTGACTTCCTGTTTCTGTGGTGCTAAGTCTTCTGCTTCGATATGGTGACTTCCCGGCAGAAGGCTGCTGCCAGAAATACT